>LDKF01000401.1:15217-26234 GCA_001026735.1 Rotylenchulus reniformis | reverse complement strand
CGGGGGTTTTCGCGGGTGCTTAACAAGATGGCAGATTCAATTTTTCTAATTTTGTACATTTTTCAATAAAATGCTAAAAATCAGTTAAAGGCTCAGCCATCATTTTAATAAAATTACACATTTGAGCCCAATTTTTCCTTACAAACATAGTTGAATATGTTATCTAAAACATACTGTATTAACTCGAAAAAATTGGCTCCGGTTGACTAAAAAAACGCTTTTTAGTAAAAAGAGTCCATTTCAGCACATTAGAAAAAACGGCCTCAAATTTGCAAAATATAAACTTAATTCAAATAAATTAAAGGATAAATACATAAAATAGAAAGTGCAATTATTTGCTACCAAAATGCATTAATAATCATTGCATTTATCAAGCAATAGTTTGGTTGTAATAAGATTTATCGATGGCGGTGAAAAAGTGAAAAAATCCAATTTGGACATAATGTCATTTAATTTGGCAATAAGTCTATGCCCGTGCTGACGGGCCGTGAGACAGGGGGCAAGAGCGTGTGCTTTGTTGAACTGATAAAGTCTACAAGACAATTTATCAGTAGCACAAGAATCGATTGGTGTGATGAACTCCGATGAATGTGCAGTGAAATCGAAATCCAATTACAAATTGGGAATTTCGAAACAAAAATCGAAGAAATTTGGAGACTAATAACTTTCGAAAGAAATGAAGAATTTCTGGCTGACTGTGCCAATTGGTTACATATTCGGTTGCAAACCGGAATATAAACAAGTAAAATGAAATAATAATAAAATATTTATTACTTAATTTCCAAATAAAAAGTCCAGAGTATAGAGGACGGAAAGATATGAATAATTATGAAATGGAATGAATTTGGGGTATGGGCATGGACTTATAAAGGAATGTGGAGGGAGAGGAGCTTAGGAAAATGTCACAATGATTGGCGGGAAAATGGACATTCAAATTCCTAGTCAGATCCCATCTACAACATGCACCTTTTTGGAATAATTGTTTTGATCTTTTTTGAAATTGGTATAAGAGGGAATATACTATCAAAATTTTCTTTCGATATATCCAAAAATTCTTCATACTACTTTTCATTATCAGTGAATGAACCAATCGATCTTTGCTAATTAACATTTAATTTATTGAATTTACCCTTTTTGAAATCACGATATAAAATGTCGCGACATAATTTAAGAAAATAATATCAGTAAACTATTCATGCAGTGAATTGTTTTGGAGTTGTAGCCCCAATTAATAATAATAAATATCAATCACCATTTAAAAAATGTGTTAACTAATAATCCACATGAAATGAAAACATTAATGTAAAAATTTACTCCAAAAATAAAATAAGAACAATGTCATGGATAAAAAAACATCGATCACCAATCATCACCAAAAGTATAAATTTAAACCATCAAGCTCGACTGCTGGACTTAAAAAATGCATCACCTACACTTGTTCGGTTGACAGTAACCACCGTAAAATTTGCAATCGCATTTTACCCCAGGAAAATTTATCACAGCATTGTCGCAATTTGCCTTACTTTGTTGGCAAAATTTTGCCCAATCCTTCTGCTGTTGAGCTGTAAAATAATAAATTATATTTTCCCAGTGCTTCAAACCCAAAAGCATTTGGGAGCCAAAAGATACTTTTATTCCCTGGAAATTATTCGTTTTATTTTTCTAATTAACCATTTTAAAGTGATTGTTTTATTTAAACATCAGATTTGTTGTATGATTTCAACAAATATAGGCTTTTAATTTTTCTTTTTGATTTTAGAGCGAGAGATTTGAGAATTAGAATAACAAAAGATTAAAAGGAAACAAATTAAAAGATTTGATGAAATCATACTATAAACTGACTTAGATTCGAATTCGTGAAAACTAATGAATTAGTTCCAAAATTGGTAAATTTTTAGGGGAATTTTTGAAAAAAATAATTTAAAGTGCTATGCACCGCTACTTTTAAAGTTTTAAAATGCAAAGTTTTCATCATTTAAATAAAAAAATGCAATTTTTATAATACAATGATATTTAGATTTATTTCTAATAATTTTTGCTAATAATTTCCGATGGGCAAGAATTTTTTTTGCAAGAATAACACTCTTTATTGGGCCGGTAGACGGTTCCGATTTAACCTTTGTCGGATTAAATTTTGATTTAATTTTCTTAAGAAAATTAGCCATTTTCATATTTTCAGAATAGTTCATTGTATTAAAGGAGCCAGTGAAACCATTAAGTACCACTAGAAGAAATTTTTTTAGATTTTTCTCTTAAGGAAATTTAAGCACTTAAGATCAAGTTTTTAAAAAAGATTTCACTATTAGGGAAGGATCGCCAAATTTTTTTATTTGAAAATTTACACTTTATAAAATAAGAAAATTCAATTTTTGACTTCATTTAAGATTATTGGTGGAAATTTCAATGTGCTGAGGATGTACCTAAAAAATATAAGAAACAAGATGGCTAGCAGTACTATATCAATCTCTAAAAAACTGAACTTATTCAATCATTGTGTTAAATTTGCAAAACAAAATAAATTGTGGAAACGTTTTAAATGCTTACGAAGATCCACTTTTTGCGTCGGCTTAGACGCTGATGAGTTAGATGCCGACGGCTTAGAGGCCGAATGCTTAGATGCAGATGGCTTAGAAGACGATGGCTTTTCCAATTTCTGATATCCGGACTTTGATTTGTTAGATCCTAGTAAAGGCCCCACAATTAAGGTGACCGAAATCATCATGCAAAGAATGGGAAAAAGCATAAATTTCACGTTAGCCATGTTGATAAAGAAACTGCTAAAAAGGTAATTAAAATATAAATTGATTTCACTATTTAATATAAAAAATATTTTAGCGAAAAAATTAATAATTCTTTCGGTTCCTGATAGCCTTAAATATTCGTAACTCTTCTAAAAATCACAAAAAAAGTTTGCACTTATCATATTCTTGCCAAAATTAGAATTGAGCAACTTTCGTATTCTCTTCAACTATTTTTTATCCTATTAGTTTGGTTAATGCCAAAAATGTATTTTGCACTCATTTTATTCTCTTGTCTATGGCATAAATGGAAATAACCAAAAAATTAATATGTATATCAAAAGTCTTAAAACAGCAATTGCCGATTTGTCGCAGCTTTCTAAGAAAATCAAATATAATTCCCACATGGTCTTGCCCATGATCCCAAATAATTTATTCGCCAAAAAATGATTGATAACCAATAGTTCCAAATTAAAATACATTTTTTGATTTGGAAAAATTTATTTAATGAAAAATGGATGATTTTTCTGCATATATATTTTTTAATTTGTTCTAGTGGGTATTTATAAATCTGGTGAACAGATTGTTGGTTTTAAGGTATTCAACAGCAGTAAATTCGGCCATTGGCGAAGTTAATTAAACTAAGCATTCTATTCGCAATCCCCTTGTTGGGTTTGCGGATGATAGCGCGGTTGTAGGCATTCCTTGCGAATTGTAAAACGGATGCAAACGCGGATACAAATACGGAACAAATACTATTGGGATGACAGATTGACCCTCTAGTGAGGAAATGGACTCAGTGTCTGAAACGAATAAAAACATTACACCAAAGCGATTTTAATTTAAAAACACTTTAAAAATGCCACTAGAAAAGTAAAATTGATGAGTATATAGGCAGGAAGGAAGAGAAATTTTAATGCCCATAAATGTGAAAATAAGATTCTGATAAATAGATTTTAAAGGAGAGATTAATAATTTTTGACATGTATGCCAGAAATCAAATTATATTACCCTAAAAAACTATATTATAATTTCCCTGTAATTGAACCCCCCTGTAATAGACATAGACACCCTCTGGAGATGGGTTGAAAAATATAACCCCATGCATTAGAACCCGCGAATTCTAACCAAAAATTCAATTTTTTATATATAAAAAAGAAAAAAAAATTCAAATTTCAATGGAATCTTCGTTATCATAGTCCAATCATTTTTTCCAAATCACTTTTATGCCATCAGTATTTTGGCCCCTCGCGCGACCCACCATTCGACGCGCCTTGATGAGTGATCTGGCTAAGTCTGGAGCCGATCCAACCACGAAGAGCCGAGTTACTTCCAAACACTGATGACATTTTGTTACTCTTGATTAGAGACCGCACTTTGCGTTCAATAAAGATCTTGAACCAAGATTCTGGAAAAAAACTTTACCTAAAAAATTCAAGATCTTGATCATTTTTCAAAATTTTTAAAATTTCTCCAAATTTAAGAAAAATTTCAATAAGCAACTGGATAAAAACTATTTTAGTATATTGAAAATAACAAAGCATAACCAATCTAAAGAATTTCAATATTGATAATTGATCAAATCGAGAGTAGGTTCTAAAAATTATCATCTCAGCCTTGATTCGGCGTCAAAAATACCCTTAGGAAAAATTACAAAAATTATGACGTCAGCCTCAATTAATGACGTTGGATGACGCAATACGTCAGAACGGACGCCAGAATTGGATTCAGTTCGAAAATTACCATGGGCAAAGGTTTAAATGAATTTAAAATTTCAAAAAAATTTTGTTGAGGGGGGTGGGGTTAAAATCCGACTTAAACGCAAAACGTGCCTAGTAAAAAAACTAAGAAAATCAAAAATAAAATGAAAATTGGGCGCCGATTGAATTGCTTTGAACCTATAATTTTATGGAGCGAATCTTTCACTGAAATGACAGAGAAAAATAACGAAAAAAAGGATACACAGAGAAAAGATGCAAAGAGAAAGTTCATAAAGAAAAACTTCCTCTTCATAAAATCTTAGAGCTAAAAATAAATTTGCAATTCAAAGGAATTTTTGCGCCGATTTAATGATATGCTAAGAGAGCACCGGAATGATAAATCTTCCAAATAATTGCAATAAAGTATTGAAAAAATGATGAATGCAAGGTACACAACAACACTATAACAATTCACATTTTTGATCAAATCTTGAATTTAACTTCTTGAAAAATGTTGATAAATCTTGAAAGAACAAAAAGGTTCAATAAAGATTTTGAACCAAGATTCTTGAAAAATCTGAAAAAATAGAAAAGGTTCAATAAAAATCTTGAACCGATCTTGATCTTGAAAAAATCTTGACCTAAAAATTCAAGATCTTGACACTTTAGAGGAAATGACCCATCACTATCTAAAATGGAACGATTCCCAAGTAATCGGAGCACTATACTCGGGAACCTCACTTGTCAATAAATTTTTAATTCAAATTTACAATTTTATTTATCTTCGTTCACGACATCATTAAAAAAATGAGTACAATAAAAAAACTTTTTGAGATTGAATGTGGACAAAATTAAAGGATGAGAATATGAAGAGAGGGAAAGAGAAAATGTCAAAAAATGAGTGAAAAAGCAGAATCAAATGATAGAATTTTAGAGAAAATATAGCAGAGCATTGGTTACAGATCGATTTCAACTCCCCATATCTTAGCTTAGGCCCATGCCATAGCATGTCCGACATCGAGCATCCGTTGAAGGACTCATTGCATTGCTTCTTGCAGATATGTTCTCATCCCTTAGTGATCGGATTGTTGGACAATTAAGGATCGGTCAATGAGAGGTTGAGAATTGAGAGATCAAAGTTCTTGTACGGGTCCAACAACTGGCCAGGATAGCAAACCAAGATAACTTAAAAACTGCTAATAAACAAACACTATTAAACTTACACTGAAATATTCGATGGTAGAGTAAAAAAAAAGTCGGGCTGCCATATACATAGCCAACTGTGTCTTCTTGGTATCAGACACATCCAACTTGTATACATTTGGCTATACTGCTGTTGGTGGCCCCCCTTTTTTGAAAAAAAATTCGATGACCCAAAAATGGTCCAAAATCACATCCTAGAGTCAGTTTTTGACGCTGAATCCGAATCTGACGTCCGTTTTGACGTCCGACGTCATCTGACGCAACTTTTTTTTATATGACCCGGCTATCCTTCATAATGCGTGGGGTGCTTAGGCAACCATACGGTTCAATAGGTGCGGGCTGAAAGATTATTTATTTTTAACTAATAATTTTAATGTTGGGCTCGCCGAAGGCGATCCCAACAATAAAATATCTAGTTAAAAATTAATAATCTTTCAGCACTCACCTATTGAACCGTCTAGCTACCAGTACTATGAGCAAGTTAAATACATTTTGCATTTTCTCTTTAAACGCAGCCATCTAACAACCAAACAAATTTTACATTTGTCGTACTTGTGGCACCACGTTTCTTTGTTTTACCCATGTGAACATTAATTTTATTGTTTTTTCACTGATTTCAATGCATAAAATTTAATTTTGAAAAAAAAATTTTGACGTCAGAAATTTCCGACGTCAAAAAGTGACGTCAGATGACGTCGGACGTCAAAATGGACGTCAGATTCGGATTCAGCGTTAAAAACTGGCCCTAGGATGTGACTTTGGACCATTTTTGGGTCATCGAATTTTTTCCAAAAAAGGGGGGCCACCAACAGCAGTATTACCACACATTTTACTGGTGTCATACAATACAGGCCCATTATGTGGAACATATATTCCTTGTTCTCCTAACTTATTTTGGTTTTCATTTTACTGTAAAATTTTATTTTTGATATAGCTTAGCATCATTAGAATTAGTTCCTACAGTTAATTCTTTTATCTTTAAAAGCAATTGTTTAAAAAAAAATGTAAAAAGACAATCTTATAATGTTTCTTAATTTATACTTTTTCCTTCTGCTATTAGACATTATTTTTAGGATTTTCGCTGAGAATCCAGACCATTTAATCACGGGTTTAACTGATTAAACACTTTTAAATATCTTTACCTTGACATCCCTTCCCGTAATTTGATTATTTATTCTTAGCAGCCATTGTGCAAGAAACTAAAAATTCCGAGCAAAAATACTTTTTTCTGTGAAAAATTACTTAGAACCAAAGGAAGTTTCCATCTTCAGTTCCTCTAGTTGGAAATTGATCAGCAGCCCATTGTGGGGACCATCGGTCAAATTTCGGCATTGGGCAAAATCTTTAGATCCCTGATCGGCCAGTTGGAAGCGTCGACTTGCTTTAGAATTTCCATTAAAGTTGAACAAAACGCTGGGGTAACATATGAGGAGCCTATCAAATTTTTAAAAGAAATTAGGAAAAATTCAGTACTGCATAATAAATGAGAACACCGATTAAATATTTTTATATACTGTTATTTACCGAAAACCATGTGATTTATTTAACTAACTTGTAAGTGGCCAATTTTTCATTCATATAATTGCAAAAAAACTTTCAAAGGAGAGCCCACAATTCATATAGTCAAAAATTCAATTCGAAGCGAGTCCTTTGGGTGCCGTTCATTTGGCCATGGCCTATAACTCGGTTCAAACTTAGAGAAATGAATTTGGTGAGATAGAGCATTAATTTAGCTAATATAAGTCTAAGCTCATTCAAATGGTTTATGAACAAAGTTAGGATCAAAATAACTAGTTTTGGCCAAATTCCATCTGTACAATCATCCATATCGGACAATTCCGGAATAAATTGTATATTTTGGCCATAACTTTTTTATAGTGGACCATTTCGGATGGGCTTAGTCTTATTTGTAGCTCATTTAATGCTTTAACTTTTCGAATTAACAAATTTCCTTTTTCTTTCATAATTTTAATATATAGCAGTTTTACCAACTAATTCATAGTTAAATACCGTAGTTTCCCTATAAGTAATGCTCCCATCAACCTTTTCAATAGAAGCATCAAAGCTTAATACGGGATATAAAATCGGCGCAAAAATCCATTGAATTGGAAATTTATTTTTGGCTCTAAGATTTTATGAAGAGGAAGTTCTCCTTTATGAACTTTCTCTCTGCACCTTTTCTCTGTGTTTCTCTGTCACTTCAGTGAAGGATTCCCTTGATAAACTTCTATGTTCAAAGTAATTCAATTGGCGCCCAATTTTCATTTTATTGTGTCATCAGAGGGGCACAACGTAAACGAAATAATTAATAGTAAGTAAAAACATCGTTGTAAATCCCCGCGGGATTCAACTGACCCAAGCCAGCATGAACCCATGAGCGGTGTTGTGAGAGAAGCTCCAGAGTAGAAAAATGTTATGGTAGGGTCAGGAGATATTGAGGGCAATGAAGTGGCCGGCGAGTTGCAGGTGCCGTTTCAGCGGATGGAGTGCCAGTTTGGAGGAGGATGACGATGGCTGCTATCCGCCGGTTGTCGATTTCGATGTCACAGTTGGGACATGCGGAGTCCGGTCCGTGTTAAATGGCTGCCGTCCAATTTTGGGGCCATTGCTTAAAAAGTTGTGGTCAAGTTAATCACATGTATTGACCACATTCAATTCGGATGGATTTATTAGCTCATTTTACAGTTTTCTTTACATATATCTTAGGTCAAATATATTTTTAAACGTTGCTTCTAACCTAAGTTTTGGCGCTTTGGACTTAAAACACTCCAAAAGTAAAGACAAGAAGTGTCTTTTTATGAATTAAAATTTCATTATAAAAATCTGATGCAACACTTTAGAAGATTTTTCCGGGGTTCTATATAATGCCATGCCATTTCTCCAAAAAATGCCAAAATGGCAGCTTTTCTTTTGATGAATCTAATCTGAGATTGATATGGCAAAATGACTTCCAATAAAGCTCTCCCAGTGTTTAAGTACCCAAATAAGTAAGTTTTACAGTTTCCCAGGTGAATCATCCGGATAATTCGGATTCTGTCAGAATGGCCAAGAAATAGTATGGAGTTTTGATTTCCCAGATGAATCACCCTTATTGGGCTAGCTAGGCACACACAAATTCTTTCTTTTTAATCAATTTGATCGTTCGGACTTCGGATTTATTGTTGGTACTCTTCGTTGTTGAATCCTGGTATTCAATTTTTTAATTGTATTTCAACAAAATATGCAAATAATTTATGTTCCCTACATTCTACCAATTCTCATGATTTAGGAGTTTTGTTGGGGAAATACAAGGAAGTAAATGCGAGTACATTCCGGATACTGGTCCTGGGTACTGGTTTTTCAAAATTTTGAACCTTTTTATATGTATAAACCTGCTCAGGAACACAACTGTTTTTTGTGTTTCGATTTTTTGTACTAATTGGTATTCACTAAAAATTTAAAAATTGAAACGAATCCATAGGTCAAAATTTAAAAACTAAACAAATCCATAGAGGTCCATAGGTCATTAGCTGACCGGACAATAGCACCCCAAAGTCCTTCGTAGAATAAATAAGAGAATTTATTCTTTGGGGGGTTTTGGACGAAGAAAAGCGATGGCTCTATGGCCAATTCCAAAATGTAAAAGATAAATGCAAATATAAGGAATCCGAGTTGGAAACCTTTTAGCAATTGAGAGAGGAAAGCAATCAATTAATATAATAATATATTTATTTTCCAAATATCTCACTCTACAAATTAAGGAGTGAGTGCGTCGGGGACGACTGAATAAGAAAATGTGAATGGGAGGGAAAACATATTTGGGGGATGAAATGTCCATTGTGCATGTGAAAATGACAGAATGATCATTAGGTCGAGTGTGCCCGTTGTACTCCTTGTCCCCTTGGCTACGCCCCTGATCAGGCAGGCATTTAATCCAAATTAATCGAATATTATAAAAACCACATGAAAAAGTGAGGAAAACAGGAATAATATTGAGCAAAAAACTCTCATATTATATAAAATTTGATGAAAAATTAATTAAATAAAAAAACAATTAAAAATTATAGGGCCAGAAGGGGAGATCAATCTTCTGAATTCGGCTGCTTGTCCCCCTGCACCATTTCGTGGATGCCGATGTACGCCATTGTTTCATCGTCCATTTCCGCCGTTGTGTTTTTCTCCGTCTCCGCTTCTCTGTCGCTCTCTCCTTGTCCTGCACTCTCTCGTCGTTTTCTCTTCACCCTGTAAAATCGGTGATGACCATAATGTCGACTGAATTCGAACAGCTCCCCGGTCCGTTCGTTGATCTCGACAAAAGGATCCAGCTCCGGAAGGTGGGGCACTCTGTATAGTGTAATCTCGGCAGTGTATGTACAGCAGGAGATGGCACCCAAAAAGTGCTAAAAAATTTTATTTCAAAATTTGAACAAACTAGCCCAATTTCGCGCATTCGGCGCTCATTTGGGCTAGTTTGCTTTTTCTTTTTGTCTTCGTTTTCCATTTTATTTTCTCCCCCTTCTCTCTTTCTCTCCTCTCCCCTTCTCCCTCCTCATTTCTCTCACTCACCCTTCTCTCTACCTCTACTCTTTCACTCTCTCTCTCCTTATTCTCTTATCTCTCCCTCCCTTTAGTTCATCCTTCCTCTCTCCCTTCTCTCTCATCCTCCACTCTCATCTCTCTACTCTTCCCTCACAACCATTCTTACTCTCTGTCCCTTTTCTCTCCTTCTACTCTCTTACCCTTTGTTATTATTTTTTCCATCCATCGCACCTTCTTATTTCACCCTTTTCTCGTACCAACTCTTTCATCATACTCCCTTACACTTTTTCTCTGATCTAGTTTTTTATCAATTATTCAGCCTTCTCTCTCACCTCAGCTTCATCACGCTCTTTTACTATTCTCTCTTTCTTTCTCTTTCTCAACACACTCACCTTTCTCTCTCTCTCCCTTTTCTCTCCAAACTCTCTCACTATATTCTCTTAACAGCTCAACACTCTTTCATGCCATTCTCTCACCAACTCCCACTAATTTCACGCCCCACTGTCTCACCACTCTCACCCCCACTCTCATCCCCACTCTCATCACACTCTCTCACCATTCTCCCTCCTCACACTCCCACCATGCTCCCTCACCCTTCTCTTTCACCACAGTCTCTCACCACAGTTTCTCACCTTATTTTCTCACCATGCTCTCTTACCCTATTTTCTCACCATATTCTCACACCCCATTCTCACCATTCTCTCACCCCCTCTTTCGCCCTTCTCTCTCCCATACTCTCTCACCCTTCTCTTTCACCACACTCTCTCAATAGACACTCTCACACCTCCCCCTCTCACCCCACTCTCACCATTCTCTCTCCCCACGCTCTCTCACCATACTCTCTCACCATAAGACAAA
>LDKF01000401.1:0-12460 GCA_001026735.1 Rotylenchulus reniformis | reverse complement strand
TGATCTGTTTATTCAACAATAGGCGAAGTAAGCGGTAAGCGATTTAATTTTTGGCGAAATAAAGCATCCTTCAAAAATCAATCATAATAAAAAATAACAAAAAAAGGTAAATAACAAAACCCACCACTGAACCCCATCCGACATCCGCCGTCCGTCAATCGGGCAGAAACGCGCAGAAATTGGAGCAGTTCAGGGCCGACAAAGTCGCTGATGTGCAACTGGGACATTTGGACGATGTCTTCGGGCGGTTCCACAGTTGGAAAGTCGGCCAAATAGGAATTGCCCCTGAAGCGTGGAAAGATGTGCATGGAATTGGCGACGATCCGCTGGCGCGCCGTCAACGCATGCGGCACACCGTCCGGGGCCGGTAGGGCTTCGTATACACCGCGTACCTGAACAGAAATGTTTCATAAAAATAAAAAAAATTTAACATTAACAAAAATGCAATGAAACTGAAAAATGATGTATGGAAATGGAAAAAATGAAAAAATGCACTAAATATTAAAAATAAAGTATCCATAGAATTTATTTTAAATAAAAAATGGAACCTATCTAGCATTTTTCTCAGAATTTTTTGGTCGTACCCATATGTATGCATAACAAGGGGGAAAGTCGTTTAACAAATCGCAAAATTTTTCTTTGACCCTCACACATGTTTTTTTTGACTCGTCAGCAATCACCCAAAAAATTTCCTCGTTACATCCGTGGCCGCACCCACCTCAAGCGGGGGTACCACGCGCGGCGGGTAGCGTGCGCATGCGGTGTCGCTGAGCCACTGCAGGCGCCGGCACGCCAGACGGACGTTGGCGTGCTCATTAGACCGCAGAAAGTGCAGGGCGTCCAGCAGCACGTCTTCGCAGAAGCGGCGGGGACGGCTTGAATAGAAAAATGTTTTAGGTAATTGATCTTTATACAAATACTTGTTTTCTTGATTTTTTTTTATCAAAAAGAGCAAAATTCAAAGAAGGCAAAGAAGGCAAAATTAAAAAAGGCATCTTATCAAATGAAAATGTTTTAGGGGTGGGGCGAAGTTTGAATTTTCAATAATTTTAATAAGTCTTGGTTTAATAAAAAAAAATAGAAAAAATAAATTTTACCTATTTTATTTTTTCCACATAGATACATATAGGTCAATTTTTTCTAATTTTTCAGATTAGGAAAAAAGAAATGATCTAATTAGAAACCGGCGAATTTTTTTTCCAAATTTTCGTAGACATTGCTCTCTCGAGGATGAGCAAAAGTTTTATTGTTATAATTAATAAATCTATTATCGCATTTTCGGGAAATTTAGTGGCCTTTTCTTCAAATTTTTCAATCCATTTTTTCAATAAACAACGAAATAAGCAAATTATTTTTCATTCTTGGAACTAGATAAATATCTAAATAGACAAAATTTAAACCCACATTTTGTTGGCCTGCAGCTGTTGTTGTTGCTCCACTGAAAGGTTCAACTTTTGCCCATTGTCGTCGGTGGTGTCAGAGGATGATGAAACACTGCTGTTGGTAGGCAGAAATTTATCCATTTTTATTGTTTGTTTTTTTTGTTTTTAATATAGAAACCTATATGACTTTATAACAAGGTTCTCAGGTCTTGAGCTAACTAAAAAAGTGATAACTGATAACATGTATAAAATTAAAGATTTTGGAGAGAAAAAAGGCTCTACTCCAGTTTAGGGGTCCAATCGACTTTTAAGGGTCCAATCAAATTTTCGTAAGGTGGATTTGATCAGTTCGTGCAAGAAAAATTTTTAACTGCAAATTATGGTGTCAAATTTGGCATATGATCAATTAATTTTTTGTTAAAAAATATAATAATATTAAAAAAAATTAGATTATTTCAATGATATTTTCAATGATAGGTTATATATGTATGAAGATCAATTCTGACGCCATAATCGGTGGGTCTCTGGTTCTATATTTTTGGAAATTCTTAATACAAGAAATCTATTTTTTAGAAAAAAATTTCTGACCAGGTAGAAAGCTGGTCAAAAAGCTGGATATCCTGCATTTACCGCTTAGAATTCAAAATTCTTCTGCGATCAAAAAAACTTGGATGAACTATATATTTTTTTAATTTCAGATGATAACTTTTTTTTAAATTAACATCCTGCTTGTTACTTATCCTGCTTGTTTAAAATCAGGACCCTTAAATTTTGATTGGACCCTTAATAGTCTGATTGGACCCCTAAAACTCGATTGGACCCCTAAATTAGAGTAGAGCCGAAAAAATACGCTTCTTAAAATGCTAAATTTTTCTTTTAATATCAAAAAACATGCCAGCATTATATTTACAACAGATTTTCATCAATAATATGATGATCAAAATATATATTTCATGTAAATGAAATAATATCAATGCAGACATACAGGCAAAAAATAAATGTAAACAAGATGTATGAAATTTGTGTGGAAACTTTTTAGGGGTTATTTCGAACATTTTGGCCGAATTTCGAAAAATAAAATACCATTCGAATCAGTATGTATAAAATTCTGAACAATTTTGTCTTAAAACTTTTGGCCAGACTAAATCATTTGGCGGTTTTTTTAAACGCTCCATGTGGCTGGCGGTTTTTTATGTCCTATGTATGTACATAGCACCCTTTTCCCCATCCTTTCCCATTCTCTTCTCTGCCCCTTCACATATTAGCACATACTTCTTCTCTCTGTTTTAGCCATAAAATGAATGATCGATTTTTTGACCTCTCAGTCGACAGCATTATTCATTTCCACTATCTTCCAAAAACAAATAATTTTTTTTCTATTATTTATTATTATTATTACATAGCACCAAATAATATTATATATTATTTTTATATTTATAGATAATGATTTTTAAGAAAAAATTTTTAAAATAAATCCAAAAATTTTTGATTTAACAATGTTTCGGATATCAGCTTGTGACTAGTGTAGCCATTTAAGTAAAAAAAAGGCCATTTAAGGGCGTTAAAAAGTCAAATATGGCCAAATCCTCAATACATATGTAATTTTTTAATATTAAATTTCTCAGAATTTTTTTAAAATTACATTGCATTTTTATAATCTTATACAATTCATGTCATCCAAAAGCGATGAGAAAGCTTCTTCATCAAAGTACATAATTTTAATAACAGTATAATTTTTATTTATTTATTTGTTGCGTAAACGCGTCGGTAAACAATAAATTATAAAATATATTATATTTTAGTATTTTTAGTTGTTTTTTATATATTTTTTTGCAAAAATTATAGTGTCATGAACAAGAATCTGGATATTGATGATGATGGCGACCTTTTGTATGCCGATCTGGCCACTCTCTCTATTCAGCCAACTATCTCACCGTCTACTACCACTGCTACATCATCATCAGCAGGTGGCGGGAAAAAATAAATAACAGCGGAAAATTGGACACCAAGAAATTTCGGAACATGAATTCCAGGCCGGATTAGGAAGTCAGTAGTTTGAGAAATTTTATCTCACAAAATAAGTAAAAGTTTTTTGTCGCCCAGGAGCCAAGATATTGTTTGTCATTTTCATTTATCGAAAAAATTGAATAAAAATTAAAAAATTTATCGATTTCAAATCGGAATCGAAAAAATCGGAATCTTTGCTCACGACAAAAAATCGCAGGTTATAATACTGCGATCGCCGCAGCAATGCATTGCAGATCGTTGCGGCCAAATCGCAGCTGTGGTTACAATATTGCGACCAATCCACCCCATTTTCGCTGCGACGATCGCAGCAGTTGGTTCGGCAGAACCAAGCCGAAAATGGTCGCTGCGATAGTCTTAAATGTCGCTATCGACAAATCGGCATCGATAAGTATTTTATTCTTTATCATGGCTCTACTCCAGTTTACGCGTCCAATCAAAAGTTTACACATCCAATCAAACTTTTGCGCGTCCAATCAAAAAAATAAATAAACGATTTTAGTGAAGCGGGAAACGACGAATAAAAAAAACTACCACATATGTAGAAGAGCAGATTTTTTTTATTAAAGTATGTAGGTATGTTTTCTCGGATTTTCGTTAATCGTTTATTTATTTTTGATTGGACGCGCAAAGTTTGATTAGACGCGTAAAAGATCCATTGGACGCTTAAACTGGAGTAGAGCCGTTTATCATCCTTTTGTATTGGCCCCGGTCCTATTTAAGGAAATAAAAATAACTTATCACACAAATAAGTAAAATTTTCATAAAACACCAGCTTTCGAGGCCTCGTGACTTATAGCGACTTATATATATATTATTGTTTTTCTTTTTTTATACGTTGGTGGTTGTTGTCCAATTTTCCGCTTTTCTTAGAAATTTAACTCTGGTGTCGAGTTTTCCGCTGGTTTCCAATTTCCATTATTTTGGTGTCCAATTTCCCGAAATTTCATACGGTCTAATTCTTTCCAACTTTCTGCCATTCCATCAGCATCGTCCACTTCGTGGCTTCTTTGGCACTATGATTGTCGCGATTTTCCACTGCACAATTGTAATACATACTCGTCGGCACCGTGCCTGTATTGTGTGAGTCCTTATTGTATATTATCAGGATTCCCAATTTTACATTTTTAAAGCACATATTAGCAAGAGGCCAAGGAGNAACGAAAGAAAATGAAGTCATGGGGAAATAGGAAGGAAAGAAAAATCGAAAATTTTGAACAAAACATGAAGAAGGCAAGAAGATATAATAATTTTTCAAAATCTCACCGGCAGCCATTATCTTTACCTTAGAAAGATCTGCGAGCATTTTTACCATTTGCTAAATTGTAATTGTTATACTTTAAGTATTAGTGAGTTGCGGGATGGGTGGTTAAAATTAGGGTTGCGCACGGGGTGGGGGACATCCCCTTCGCGTGGGGGATCCCCGACTTTTGGATCCATCGCCGTCCCCGACGAGCCCATTCCCGATCCCCCGACCCTCAAACCCGAAGGGATTAACAATGACCTTTTTCTGTGGAAAAATCAAATTTTTGGCTAAGAAGTCAAGAATTAGTAGGAAATTTTTTTCACCATCCCTGAAAACCCAGATCCCCGTCCCCAGCTGACATCCCTGACCCCTTCCCCGACCAGTCTCTCTCCGACCCTGCTCCCAATTTTTGCCAAATCCTCTCCATGCGCTATTCTAGTTAAATTGTCAAGGAAAAAATTCATAAGGACTATCTCTAGAGAAAAAAAGTTTTTGAATTTTGGTCGAAAATCGATTTCTTGGGTATATTTTTCGGTTTTCTTCATTTTTATTACAAATTTAAATTTTTTTAACTATTTTCTGAAGAAATTTGTTTCATTTTTTCTTCCTATTTACTCTTTTTATGGGAGCTCTTTTCTTTCTCGACCCCCTTTAAATTTTTCAGAATTTTGTGCTTGAGTGGGTACGTATCTCATGTATCCCCACACTAAAAATATTTTTGCCTTTTATATTTTTGGCTTATATAGAAAAAGTGATTTTTAAAGTTGCATATCTTACCACTCATATTTTTAAAATTTAAATTTTTCGATTCTTAGAAGGAAGTAAACAACTTGCGAAAGATGTTTGCTAATGCCAACGATGAAAGTCAGGAACGATGACCATCCTATTTGAAACCGGTGGGCCGTGCCTTTAATGATGCGCAGAGCGTGTTGAGATATCATAAGTCAGATATGGATGGCGTATTGCCAAGCAAACTGGCCCATGATGTTTGTGAGTTTTTCTTGGGGAAATATGCAACTCAACATTCAAAATTAAGAAGAATACTAAAATTACGTTAAGTTTTTATTTTAATTTATTGTTAAAAATATGGATTTTCATTTTTTTGAATTTTTTCACAATGGTTTAAATTTTCATTGGTTTAAATTTCATTTCACAATGGTTTAATTTTTCATCTTGTTTATTTATAAAAATTATAAGAAATTTTGATTATGGATTAGGCACTAATATTATTTTTATTATAATTTATTTATTGATTTTTGCTAAAAATATTAGAAAATATTAAATTCAGTTCTGAATATTTTAATCGCAATCACAAAAGAATTTTGTAAAAATACAAAACTGCGTACTTTGTTTCAGCTAATAACGGTGCGTGGCTCGGCAAGATTTTTCTTGTTTGGCTTGTTGTTGCTGATGTACTGCCCGTTGGCTTGTTGTTGTTGATGTGCTACCCGTTGGTGGCAATTAATTCCACGAAGATCTATTCGATCGATTATTAAGAATTAATTTAAAATATTATTTTTTTCCTATTTTTTATTGTAATTTAAAAAAAATATTTTTAAACCTTTTTATACAAGTAAATTATAGGAAATTTTTTCGATATTTTATACAAAAACATTTTTGACAAAAAATTTATCATAATATTTTAATTTTATAAATTTTGTTTTTATATTTTTTAGTAATACCTCAAAGGTTTAATAAAATATCATTGGATTATTATAATCAATTAATGAAAAAGTTAAATTTTAGAGAATAAAAATAATATTTGTTAGCAGCTCTAACTTTTTTGTTTACTTCCAATTTATTAAGAATTTCTTGCAAATATTATATTAATTGATTTTTATAATTATTAGATTTATAATAAATTCAAATTTACTTTTACTAAAATCAATTTTATGTTGTAATTCAATTTTTTAATAAGAATATAGAATTATTTCTTTTTGATAGATTTTAATTAGAGATCGACCAAGTGCCGTATGTACACGAACTTCGTGAAGTAGGTGATGCGTTCTACTGGTTTTTTGACGAGACGCGTTGACTCACGTACCAGTTTTTCACGTGTTTTTGGTACGTGAGTACGTTATGCGTGTGCCCCCTGACTGGTACGTGCTTTTTTGTATATGCTTTCACGTACTAACTTTGCACCGAAAATATGGGCAAATTTTTTAGAAAAATGAAAGATCCTAAACTAGAATGATGAACTTTTCTTAAAAAACAATAATGTTGTGTCCAAGTGGCTATACAAAATTTCTGGAACCCTTAGGTTTCCCAAAAATTTTGCAGTCTTATAGGTTTAATAAAAAAATTAACATGCTTGAATTTACAAAAAATTAACGACCTAGGAATTATCAATTTAGGAATTACCAAAAATTTCATAGATTTGGCGTTCAAAGTTTTCATAGACCTCGGGTTTTTTATTTTCTTTTTTAACATCATGAGATGTTTTGTCCTCAGCAGGGATATTTTTTAGTTGTCCCTGGGGACCATTTATATGCTCTTTCATTATTTTGGTATAAATTCGATTTTTCATTATTTAATAATTTTAAATTGAAAAACCAATTTTTATATGTATTTTTTCAGTTTTTCACAACTTTTTTCAAATTTCTTAACCTGTAGAAGCACTGGTATGTGTTAAGCCGCGTGAACACCACTTGTAAAAGCCATACACGTTTCATACACGTACCAGTTTTTTCACGTTTTTTTGGTACGTGACTACGTTATACGTGTTTCCCTTACCTATTGGTACGTGACACTGGTTCTTGTTTTCTCAAAATGTCGATCTCTAATTTTAATCATATTTTTTTTTTAATCATATTTTCTCAAAATGTCGATCTCTAATTTTAATCATATTTTTTATCATTTCGTAAATACCTATTTATATGTAAAACTTTGATATACCATTTTTCCCTGTATAGAAAAAACGATTATTTAATTATTAAATGATATATTTAGACCAATTTGGATCTTGGTCTATTGCCTTTATTCCGATTAAAAATCACTTTTATTTTTTGACATATCCATCATTTTTTCTTATCGCCCCTATTACTTTTCTTCTCATCGATTCCTCCATTTCCACGATTCCTCCAGTTCATTAAAAAATTGTTTTTGTATTTGATTCCTAACCTTTATATTAGTTAATCTTTTAAACGATTACATTAATAATTAGGATTTTTTCAATTTTTATGTATTGCTATATTCTTTTTTAATAACAAACCTAATGTTTATTTTATTTGAATTTATTTAAAACTACTATTTACTATTTTTAGAATATAATTTGTTATTATATTTATTAGTTCAATTCAATATTATCAAATATATTAAAAACGAATAGTTAATCGAATCAATTGATTGTGTTTGGGTCATGGAGAAGAAAGTAGTATATCTCTTGTATATGTTGTAGCCGAAATCGAAATCAGCCGATATCGAAATCGGCTAGCCGATATCGAAATGGATCGGATAATTTTTTCATCAAAACAAAAACTTTTTTTTGAAGCTCCCTAGGCCAAAACTTTAAAAAGCAAAAATGTGCAGAATTTTATGCTCTATCTTTTGGCCCTATTAGTTTTTCAAATTTTGATTAAAAATTTTGNTTCCATGTTCTTTTGTGTGTTTATGTTTGAAATATGCCATAGGAATAAACCTATAGAATCTGATCTAAAAACTGCATGAAGCGACCACTTGTAAAAGCCATACACGTTAATTTTAAATTGAAAAACCTAATTTTAAATTGAAAAACCAATTTTTATATGTATTTTTTCAGTTTTTCACAACTTTTTTCAAATTTCTTAACCTGTAGAAGCACTGGTATGTGTTAAGCCGCGTGAACACCACTTGTAAAAGCCATACACGTTTCATACACGTACCAGTTTTTTCACGTTTTTTTGGTACGTGACTACGTTATACGTGTTTCCCTTACCTACTGGTACGTGACTCATAACACTTTGGCTTTAAAATCGAAATATAAATGAAAATTAATTTTTATTATTGGTATCGAGATGGTATGGTTGGTATCGAGATGCGCTACCAGCTCGATACCCGGTATCGAGATGGTAGGCGGTCTTAAAAAGTCCTATTCTCTCTTTCTCTCTCTCTTTTTCTCTCTCTCTCTTTCTCTCTCTGTCTTTCTCTCTCTCTTTCTCTGTTTTGTACAAACGTCGTCTTCCCAACTTCGATAACATCATCAGTCATCACACAAGAATATAAACATTCATTCTTCCCTTCCCTCCATCGATCCATTTTCATTTGCATTCATTTTCTGCCCATCAAAAATATAAATTCGTTAAAAACGACAATTTCATTTAACCATCAATAGATTTATAAAAATAAATAAATTTATATTTCCGTAAAATAAATTATACTGCTTATAAAATCTTAGAAAAAAATAAAATAAAACCATATTACGCTAAATAAAATGGATATAATTTGAAAAATGGAATAAAACGTAAATCACAAGATTGATATATTTTGAATTTATTCCAAAAATTTTCTAAAAATCAAATTTTTGTGCCTTTTGTTAAGTTGTTAAGTAGCAATTATTCTTAACATTTAAAGAAAAATTTATAATATAATTTTTCGTTTTACTAAAAATACAACTAAGAAACATAATTGATAATAAGATGAAGAGTAAGCCGTTTAAAAAATATTTTATTTAATAAAATAGCA
Source organism: Rotylenchulus reniformis (assembly GCA_001026735.1). Classification (NCBI taxonomy): domain Eukaryota; kingdom Metazoa; phylum Nematoda; class Chromadorea; order Rhabditida; family Hoplolaimidae; genus Rotylenchulus; species Rotylenchulus reniformis. The sequence continues at coordinate 3,148 of LDKF01000401.1, read as the reverse complement.
TCATTTTTTATTTTTTCAAATCGTTCTATTAAGGCCAATAAGCATAAAAATATTAAATTATTAAAATATCAATTGACTAATATTAAAAATAAAAAATAAAATAATATATAAATTATTTTTTCATAATATAATTTTAAATACTATTCATTTTTTAAATAAAATATAAATTAAAGAAAATTATGTTTTTTAGGAAAATGGTGTTTCAATAATTTTTCGGATATAAGTGTATTTAAACATTAGATTCTAATTCCAAATGGTCTTTAATTTAATTTAAAATCTAATAATAAACTATCCGATCATACAGGCAAAAATCAATCTGGGTTTCAGCATATTGAATTTTATATAAATTTAAATTTATATACATTTCACAATCACTGATATATTTAATTATATAATGAAAGACTTTATTAATTTTTTGATTGCATAATGATGATCATATAATAAAAATTTTAAGAATAAATAATTAATTCTATACGAAAAAAGGCAAATTAAAAAAATAAAATATACTCATACTAACTTGTATAAATGGAAAAAAGCTATTAAATTATTTTATTTAAAAAAGAGGGCAAATTAAAAAAAAACATTATTTAACATTATCAAATTAATTTAGATTATCTCTCTTTTAAATAAACTACTAACTTCAAATCTATCATTCCTTTTAAAAAGGCTATTTTCCAATTAAATCAAAAATTACAATTTTTCCTGTTTAATATGTGCCGTAAGTATATTCATATTTATTTAAAAATATTATCAAATAAATAATATGATTTAATCAAATAGATAAGGTAAATAATGTATGGATATGTAGTTATTTTATGCATAATAAATTCGAATTTTGAATATATTTTGTGTTCAATTTGTTTTCTGGTTCATCAATGTATTAAAAAGAGAAAATATATTATAATTTGATCTTTAATTATCTTTATTAAATCTAGAAATAATAGAAATATCATTTGATATTATTGCGATTGAAATATAATATATGATATATAAAAGAATATAAGCTTAATAATCCGTTTTAACGATAAAATTAAACCTCTTAAATCCTTAAATCACTATACTTCCTCTTATCATTCAAAACACTATCTAAAAAAATCATTGCTTTCAATAATAATAATCTAATGGAAAAACCAATGTGATAAACTAATTAATGTTTAACATGCCTATTTAAAATAATAAGAAAAATATGTATACTTGAAATAAAGACGAATCCTTTTTCTTTCATATATAACTAAATATAAAAATATGAAAAAAACCTGTGTTATAAATCATAAAAAATATTAAAAAATAAATTAAAATGCAAAAAATGATTGCAAAATTAAAATATTATATATAACTTATTGAAGCAATAAATAGCTCTTATATAAGGTGGTGAAAATTGTGGAACTATTTATTGTAAATAAAAATGTAATATTATTTAATGTTTGAAAAATAAAATTGCTATACCTCTACCAATCATTAAACTGATTGAAAAAAACAATTGATATATCTTTATTTATTCGATGTGCCATTCGAATTATCCTTAAAAATTATATATTAATCCATAAATCATCCTAGCAATTTTTGGAATATGAAATAATTTTAGAAATCAATAATTTTAGAAATCCTAAAAAGTTAAATTATTTTTGTTGGCTCTTAAATTTAAATATAAATATTAAGTAAAAAATAAATTCCCCTTTATAATATTCCATAAAAAATTTAAATGTATTTTATTGGTGATTAATTTATAAATTTTTAAAATAACTTATTATTTAATAGTAATTTTTTTAATTGTAATAAGCCAGTAATATTATATACATAATGATTTTTTAATTAATTTTTAGGCATTAATTTTCAAGATTGGTGATAATTTTAAACTTTTCAGTAAGTATTCAAAAATAAGTTTTATTAATTAATATTATTTATTTTATGATTAAATCATCTTCAATAATATAATAACCTGAAAAATCTCTAATATCCACTAATGAATTATTTCTACACTCATTAAGAACTCAACACTCATAACTTTTGAAAGCATAAAATGATTATTTAAACCCAAAATTTAATTAAAAATATTATGATGGAACAATTCTCAATCGATTATGCATCATGGTTAGAGACATCCCTGATCTTAATTGGAATTCTTTAAAATGAAAAAAATTCGTTTCAATACCATTAATAAACTTATAATAATAAATACTATACGTTAAATTATTAAATTTACTACAATTAAATTTTTAATACTGTTTAAAGATTCAATATTTTTGTTAGAAAAATTTATTTTATAATAATGAATTTATTATTTCAGAATTAAATTTTATTCGATATAAAATAACAATTAAGAAATTCAAATAAATAATATAATTATATGAATATTTATATAAATAGAAAATTCTAACCGAATTTATTCCAATGATAAATTTTTTTAAAACAATCTTTAAATGAATACTTATTGGTTATTCATCTAAAATTGAATTAAGAACATTAAATTTATATTTTTTATGGTTATAAACATTAATATAATGCATATAAGAAATGAATAACAAAAAACAAAATTTTCTTTATTTATAAAATTTTCAATTTCATTTCATTGAGATTATATTGAGATCCCATATATATAATAAATTAGTAGAAATTAGAAATAATTGTTTTCCTTTCACTAAAAAATTATTAATTTTTTTATTTTCTAATTTAATTTTTCCTTGATATGAAAAATGAGTTAAATTTGTACAACAAAAATGAATTTTAAAAATTGAAATCCAAATGAACTAATAAAAAATGCACAAGGAAGGTACATGGTTAACCACATCTTGGTCATCGATGATGATGATGAACAAGAATGAATAACTTCGAAAATAATTTTATATTTAGCTAATAATTAAAAATTTAGTCCTACAATTTTAAAAATGAAATCATTATTATATTAAATATTCATTGTTTATCTATTAATGAATAATTTTTTGAGATAGTCTGATTCTGATAAATTATAAACATTTTTATAATATGTAGATGAATATTTATGTAATTATCAAGGTGCATAAGATTAACTTGGAAAATGTCACACCAGCTACATTTCAAACTATTGGTATTTTTAGTTTTTTGATATAGATCTAACTCTTTCTATCTGGATAATTTGAAGATCGATTCTAGTTCTAGTTGATGAATTAAA
>LDKF01000400.1:43731-110503 GCA_001026735.1 Rotylenchulus reniformis | reverse complement strand
TGACATATGTTTTAAAGACGGTGTCGCTCCAATTGTCGTATTGTAGAACGTGGAAGAGTTTACGGACAGTATACCCAGCAGCGAGTGCGGCGTTTAATTCAGAATGGGTGCAAGTTGAAACGAATGCTCTGTCATTTGGATTATAGTGAGGACAGGAGTAGTCGTCATCTTTGAGTCCATTGGGATGCTGTCTGGTGTAGTACTGCGAACATTTTTTACAAGATGGAAATAGGAGGCGTTGGTCAAATTTAATCGGCATTACATTTATTTTCAGATTTTTATTTGGAGGTAGAAGAAGAATTTTGAGTAGACCTTTGTAAGTGTTGTCTGATGGTTTATCCCTGGAAAAAATATTATAACTATTTTAATAATTTTTAAAATTAATTAGAATAAACAAAGGGAGGATTTTTCATTAAAATGAAACTTACCAGTTTACAATTTGTTTATGATGCGGTATTGAGATGATCTTTGGATGACCCAGTGGGTAATCAGTGGAGAAATTTGTAAATGGGTAGAGGCTGGTGAAGTCCTTGTAGCTGATTTTTTGACCTAAAATAGATATTCATATATTGTTAATTAATAAGAAAAATTATACCAGGTTTTATTGTATGAAGTAGCTTCATGCAGCCCGTTCTTCCTAAAAATATTTGAATATTTTAAGGTTACTTTTCATTTTTAATAAAATTAAAACTTACCTCCGTGGAAAGCATCGCGAATTTTTATAGGGGAACAATCTATCCAATTGTCAAAAAATTCCTTCATCAGCACGTCTTTCTTCAAATCATCTCTTATCTCATGTTCCTAGAAAAATTTTTCAAAGTTTTTCAAGGTTAGTATTCATTTAAAAAAGAATACTTACCCACTTCACCTCCAAGTCAGCATAGCGCTCTATCAATTCCCATTTCTTTCTGTCCTTCTCCTGTAAAATTCATTTATTTATTAATGAAATAATTATAAATAAAAACTTACCCCGGTTTATTCCATTTTAATGGAGTAAACCAAGGTTAGCTTTACATTTTTTAAATAAAAACTTACTCTTATCTCTCTTAGTGTCTTTCCGTTTGCAATCTTTTCCTCCTCATCTACATCCTCAAAACATTCTTCGCATCCGTGCCACCAACACCCTAAAATATCAGATTAATTAATTTGAATTAAAATAAAAAACTTACCATTAACTTCTATAATTTTATCTCGCCTCCCTTCATTCCCTTTGATGAAACCATCCACCATGTGTACTTTTCCTTCCTGCTTAAAGATGTACTCACTGAAAAAATAAACATATCAAGATTATTTATTAATTAAATAAACGAAAAAATTTTACCCATAGCGTGAATTGGCTGTTTGTACGTTGACGTTGTTTTGATGGGAGTACCAATCGAGATATTTGAGCGCAAGAGCGCTTTGATTTTGGGAAGGAGTGTAACCCTTTTCGGGAACAATTGCGAGGGTGTTCGGTTTTAGATGGTTCAATGCGAAGTTTTTGACGCAAGCACTCGCAATAGTGATTGCATTCCAAAGGATGTCGAGTCCTAAATTATTTATTTTATCATATATTTATTATCAATTTTATAATAACTCACCTCTGTGTTTTCCTTCTCTTTGAGTTAATTCCATATATTGACCTCTCATTGCTACAAGTGCATAAATTAGGATCTGGACGTCATTGCAGCAATATTCGGGGAGTTTCTCTTTGAGATCAAATGATTGATTGTAGTTTGACGGGTTGTTATACCAGAGATCAAACTTTTCCAAGTCTTGTGGTTTTTTTGGTTGGGGCAATAATCATTTCGAGGAGGTAGATGTGGGAGAACGTTATTGTAATTGGAGGCTTTGTTGAACATATGAGGAAAGTGTTGTTTGTCTTGTATTGGAAGTCCAAATGATTTGATGAGTCCTGATAATTTGATGGGCATTAAGTTGTAGGAGTCATGGAATATTGTGAGAGGGTGTTGCTCAAATTGATTGGATTTGATCTTAATTTCGTAGAGGCGGTTTCCTTGTTTGATAATATCTGGGTTGTGGATTCCTTGGTTAATCAGTTCTCTAATTATCATTGTCATATCATATCGCCCCTAAATTTTTAGATATTTTAAAATTTAATTTAAAAATTGATTATTTAATAAACATACCCCAAAGTGTGCAAATGCTACCGTAGGATACTTTTTGTTATGATCGTAAAGTATCCATTCCACGAATGCGCGGAGTGGCTCATTGGGTTCCTTCTTTGTTGTAACTTTGTGATCGACGGATGTATTATTGAATTCAAATGGAGCAAAGGTGATGGTACGGTGGGGACCTAAATTTTTATTGATATTTTTTATTAAATATTTTATAACCTTTCTTAACTTATTCCTAAGAATAATTTTAGAACCTACCTCAGTTTATTCATTCGATCTCAGTTTATTCATTCGAATAAACTAAGGTTGACTTCCCATTTTTTTATGAAAAAAGAAAACTTACCTCAGTTTATTCATTCGAATAAACCAAGGTTGGTTTTTTTTAATTTGATTAAAAAACCTACCGCAAATTTCACATTTAGATTCCTTTAGTGATTGTTTCCATGTGTTGTTGGCTATACATTCTGTGCAGATTATGGTGGCTGCTGCGAAGTTTACCTGGTGTTCAAAGCGTTCTTTAGCAGAACCCACGTTCTTGTCCTGTGTGCACTCAAAGTCATAGGCGATAATTCGGTATGGTTTAAGTTTTCGTAGTTTAAATGGTTGGATAAAGCAGTTGTCGCAAGGGTTCTCTTCGTCCTCTTTGATGTGGAATTGTTTGCAGAGACGACAAAACTTTTCACCGCATATGTGATTCTTTCTTCCATCTCTCACATTATCTTTTAAGCTGTAAATAATCCCACAATCATCGCACCTCTTAAAGTTTTTACATAGATCTTTCTGAAGGTGACGTTCGTAGCATGTGTTGTTGTAGAAGATATTGTCACATGCACTACACTTTTTGAAATAACCTATAAAATAATGAATTTGAAGTTAAATATATGTGTTAAAAATAAAACATTATTTCAATATAAAATTATTTATTGCAAACTTTAATTCAAAATAACCTGTTTGATGTTCACATGGAAAGTCAACTCCAATCTCACGACAACCGAAACAAAGTGACGTACAAGACATTGTATGGTTTGATTTTTTATCGTAGCCACTTTCACATGAGAGACAATAGTATCGCTTTTTCATAAATTTGCTGAGTGTTTTGATCCCGTCGAAATGGTCGATATGGTTATAGAGAAGAATAGGAAATTGGTATTCGATGGTGTCAGATTTAGTAATTGGTTTGGTACTATAGTTGTTAAAGATGAAGATTTTGTATTCTCCTAAAAATAAAAAATATTTTTCGATTAATTTAATTTTTATTTAACCTGGATATTTATTGTTCCAGTAGCCTTGTACGATGTTTATATATTCGTTTGCATCATATTCGGTTTCATAAAGGGGAATACCGATGTTTTTCAACAGGAGCAATACCTGAATTCAGCGAAAATTATTTTATTATTATTATATCCTAATTTTTAAACAATCTTACTTTTTCTCGAAGCACATTTGTTTGATTGTTGTTAATCCATCGCCATTTATTTCTTGTAATAATTCCTCTTTTGTAGATTGAATAATAGCGCATGAGTTCGAGAGCATAAAATAAACAAAAACTATCGTTGTTATTAATTTTGAAGATGAATGAATGTTTGGATTCTTTTGGCGATCCTCTTCCTTTTATTTGTCGTTTTTTAGGTAATGCATCAGAGTTTAGAACGGTGATGGTGATATTGAAGGGTTCTCAGTAGAGATTCACGGTTTTTGCTTTACTTTGTTCTACCTTCGCGAATTGGTTGAAGACGGCATCGACCAGATTTTCAGTGATTGGAGTTATCGGAAGGATTATGTCGCCTTGGTCGAGGAGTTCGGAGGAGATGATAACTCCGACTTTGTTTGCACCTCCCAAAGATTGAATCCCGTCTTCTATCCCTTCTTCGATTGATTGTTTTAAGCAATTGGCGAACTCGTTAGATGGATTAGGGCAAGAATCAATCTCTTGGATGATGAACTTTGATTTTGAACGGAGTAGTTGGCATTTTTTGCTTTTGGTGGTATAGTGATCAATTTTTTCGATGCATTTATTTTCCATACGGGGGTTTTTGGGAGATTGGGTTTGGGAAGTTTCGATGGATCTTTTCATTTTTATTTTTTTTTGGGTGTGGTAGAGAGTAGAGATTGAACTTTAATAGTGATAATCTGTAAATTAAAAATATTTCAAAAATAAAATTGCGAATAATAGAATAAATAAAAAAATTTTCGAATGATTTATATGATTATTAAACAAAAGAAAATTTAACATGAAATGATTTTTTATAATAATTTATTTTTAGATATGATATGGGTTTATTTAACAAAGAAATTTAATAATGGGTTTATGGATGGTGGAAGGAAATTTCTAAATAAATAGAATAAGGGAGGCAAGCGGTGTATGAGTAATTGGAAGAATGGAAGTTAAAATGAGCTTTTGGGCGAAATGAGCGGCTATTTATAGTCCTCGAGTGACCAATAGAAACGGGTTTTATGAAAATTTTCCATTTAGATTTGAATGAAAGCTGTCAATTTTAATCCATTAGTTTAAAGGAAAGAAGGATTTTGGGTTATCGCCGATTACAAGAATACTTATTTGAAGGAGAGAGCTGTCACAATTGATTTGTCATATTCCGGATTATATTTGCGCTGGTGGAATTTAGTTCGATGAAAATTAGATAAACGGGTTATAATGGGTTGTATAGGTTTGCGAAATCTCCATAGCTGTTATCTCCTCTATCTCTTCTAATTAAGTAAGAGAAAGATTGGGAGGGAGACTAATGAGAGATTATATGAGAGTGAATGAATGGAAATGAAAAGAAAGTTGATCTGATTAGTAATAATATGTAAGAATGATGTGTAAGATTACTCATAATGAGTAATATTACAGGTACAAATTTGTAATAATCACATAAATTAATTAATATTGTAATAAAAATAAATAAGATCGGGTAAGTTATATATTAATGATAAAATTTGTGGAATTTTCTAATCCAGGTCAAAATAATGATCATAGAATAAACAATATAAACATATATCCTATAACTGAAAATTTGTGATTTAGAAATGATTTTTTGGCGGTTTTTTGAGCTATTTATAGCGGTGAATTTGGGTCGCTATAATTATCCTAGTGGTCATTGTTGCGGAACATAATAATTGCTCTGAATCTAGGTCACAATAATTGCATTGGAATATAGGTCATATGATCAGTGAATCGGAACATAATAATTGCTCTGAATCTAGGTCACGATAATTGCATTCAAATATAGTTCATATGTTCACTGAATCGGAACATAATAATTGCTATGAATCTAGGTCACGATAATTGCATTGGAATATAGGTCATATGATCAGTGAATCGGAACATAATAATTGCTTTGAATCTAGGTCACGATAATTGCATTGGAATATAGGTCATATGATCAGTGAATCGGAACATAATAATTGCTTTGAATTTAGGTCACGATAATTGCTCTCATAGTCATTGATGCATTACATAATAATAGTATTTCGAAATTGGGTCAAAATCATTACTTTCATGGTCATTAATGCATTACATAATAATTGCTTTGAATTTAGGTCAAAATAATTGCTCTCTCGGTCATTGATGCGGAACATAATAATCGAGCAGTAAAAATCAGGTAATGAAAATTACCCTCGTGATCATTGATGCATTACATATATTGTATTTCGAAATCTACGTCTCTATTTTTTTCTAATCTTTTCTCTCTCTCTAACTTTTTTCTTTCTCTAACCTTTATGTATCTATAACCTTTTCTCTCTCTATCTCGCATTTTTTTCTTTGTCTCTAACCTTTCTCTCTCTCACACACGCACACACACCCCAGCCTCTACCTTTTGGCTGTGCCGCCTGTGACGTCACAACAACCAAAAAATGGGGGGGTAACTACTGTTGTAGACCCCCCAAACAAACGGTTTGAACATTTGGTTTTGGGTTTCAAACCATTTGACCCCCATGTTTGGCAATGTTCGGCTCACCGATGCTCACCGATGCGATATCGGCTAGCCGATGCGATTTCGGCTAGCCGATGCGATATCGGCTAGCCGAATGCGCATTCGGCTGAAATGCGATATCGGCTACAACATATATAAAAATTGAAACTTGAATCATTAATATTTAAAACTTCTTCCTTAAAAATCCCTCTAACTTTTACCCGAAAATGCAACTCACGGTGTCCCTCTGTCATCGTTGCCAATGAACACCTCCTCTCGGAAGAAAGTGGCCAGCACCGGATTGGGTGGGACGAAACGAAGGTTAACATGGCTGACGGTCAGGAAAGGGTCTTGACAGACGATGGCCGCATGGCCATGTTGTACGCCATGGATCCAGATCTGTAAGGTAGTCAATTGCATGGACAAAAAACATTAGATAATAAAGACATCTTATGGTTTAAATGTTATTTTATTGTTTAATTAAAAAATAAAATAAAATTAATTAATACTCCCTTGTTAGTTGTCCTGAAAAGAATGAGAAATTTCAAAAAGTTTTTTCTCGAAAATTTATTTACAAACAGACGTGATTAATTTTCTTATCGAATCCACATCTGGATTTTTTTTATTATTAGGGCCTTTTTTAAGAAATTGGTGTTTTTCTCTTACAAAACATTATAAAAATTCTTAAAAAACCGGGTGATTCAAAATAAGCAAATTTAAATTTTAACGATTAGGATCCCTTAAAATTTTAAAAATGCATCCGTGGACCATAAGTGATTCAAAAAAATCGCAAAAAATGAAAAATTCAGCTGAAAATATCAAACATTTTAAATTACCTCCAACGCCCTTCCCAAATATACCTGAAGCGGCAAGAGCTTGCGCGTGCCGGCGTGCCATTGATCCGCCACAACACTCCACAACTCGTCGGCGGGCGACAATGGCACCCAAGAGGGGGACGATATGTGTGCAAACAGTGAGTGCAGATTCTGCTGGGGAAATATATGGGTTGATTTTTATAAAATTGAGAGCCAAAACTGACCGGACAGAGGCGGATGATTTGGTCCATCTGCGCAATTGAAAATGATGCGCAAGGCACATTCAAATGCTAAAAAATATTCCAAAAATAATACACTTATGAGATCCATTTACTCAAGAAAACACTGGATTTTCTTAAATGCCCAACCTAATATTTAGGTAGTTCGAAAATTAGGAGTACAAATGAAAATTTAGCTTTTTATCCAAGAAACTTGAAGTTCCTCAAGGTTTTCCCGCAAATGCAAATCTAAAGAATGATTCAAAAAATCTAAAAATTTCTGTAAATGTTACTCCATACACTCATTCTGTTGATGTTTTAGAAATCATAAAAATCGGTTTATGTACGAGATTGAATTTCGGTTCTAGCGGTATAAATGGAGCTAATGATTTGTGGGTTTGCATCGAGAATACATATGGGTGTGAATCCAATTATGTGTTAGATTGGCCACAAAAATGATTTTGTAGAGGTTTTTATAAACGAGTATACATACGACTTGCAAACTTCTGTCAATGTTGAATTTTTTGGTTTTCATCTATAATATGCAACATACGTACATGGGAAAAAAAGGGGGGGGGGTCAACCAAATTTTTATGAAAGTAAGCGGGGTTGGAATCCCTTCGTCCTTCGTAGGGGGGTTGGTCGATAGCAAAATTTACGAAGGTGATATAAAAATGAATGGATGCGCCGGCTGCTCAGATAAGGGATGCCGGAGAAAGTTTTGTGATTTTAGACCCATTTATCTGAAAAAATTCTTCCTATTCTCCCCATCGGTCCTCTCTTCAGCTCACTATCTATCCTCCCCCTCCCCTACGAAGGGTGTACCCTTTCGGGGCCTTTACGACGAAGGTGGGAAGGGGCAGGAGGGACCCCCTTGCGCATGTATGTAATGCAATGCGACTGACCCTACTAAGTTTACTAATTTTTTGATTTCTTCTAATAATGCCCTGATCCTAGTAATTGTCATTGTCATAAAATTTTTTTTTTGCACTGATCCATTACCTCCAATTTGCCGTTGTTGGCCATCTTCAGCAGTTGGCGTGCGAGCCCATGGAACTGATCCAATTCAGTCCAACAACTATTATTAGGGATGTCCAAAGTGAAAGATCGGAGTTGGGGAGCAGCAGTGGCCAGATGGCCAATGGGTTCAAAGTTGTTATAAGGCTGAGCAAAAAGGAAAATACGCAGATGGACAAGGCCAAGGAGGGACGGGAAGCGAAGAAAACCCGGAAGTTGCTGAAATTGGAGTGGTTATGTCATTTCCCGAAAAAATGCAGAAATTAGCTTTTTGAAAAAAATGTAAAAAGATATTTTATGTTAAAAATCGGCGAACACAAAAATAAAAAGTTTGCACTAAAAACAAAAATATACAACACTCACCCATTAAACCGTACTTCCTCTTATTTTTTCTATACTAATTCTATTGTACATTTTTAAACTTAATATTGAAATTTGGCTTGCCCCCCCCCGTTAAAAATTTGATCCCTCCTCCGTTAATTAAAAGAAAAGTACCAAAAAATGAAAATTTTAATTTTATAATTTAAAAAATCCAGTGAATACCAATGACTCATGTGCCAAAATCGATTTAACATCAAAGAAAAATTAAGAAATTTTAGCGGTACTAATCTTTTATTTTTTGGCATTATTTTTTTGACAAATATTCCATTTGATTATTCCGACCAAGTATTAGCCATTGAATTTATGACTTTTGTAAAAAGTTAATCAAAATTTCTTCTATATCTTCTATATTGGACCTCATAAAGCTAGAAACGCCGATTTTTGCACTTTTTCGGGACACGTGCCACCACGAAAATTCCAGTAGAAAAAAAGATGACAAAAATTTGCCTAACCTTAATGCCGAGGCTTATTTGAAGGGCAAGTAACTGTGGCAAATTGGCCAAACAAGAGGACAAAAGATCGGTATTGTAGACGGAATCCAGGTGGAGAAAACGGAGGCTAAATTCAGGTAAAGTTGAAAAAATAATTAAAAAATAAAGCATTTGCAGAGGGAGGAGGGTCGGCTGACTGGGTAAGTACATATCGTAAGGGAGGAGCATTCCCCTTAATGGATGAAGCAAAAGAGATCTATTAGCCGAGCGCTCTAGAGGCGGGCGTAGCTCAGTTGGTAGAGCAGCCGAGATGTAATCGGAAGACGCTGGGATCGTCCCCCGGCCGCCTCTTGTCTTTTTCCTCGGGAAAAAGGTGTCTCTAGAGTGCAAAGCGAACGATCTCTTGGCAAGGGCCCAGCAGCGTTACTATATAACAACGATGGGTGTGGGGGTTGATTTGACACGGGTTAAACTGGTCAAAATATTTTCAGAAACGATAGATTGTTCAGGGCATGATATAAAAGGATAGCCCTGAATGTCTGCTACGAAAAAGCAACAAAGACCATCCGAAATGGACAAGTGGCAAAAACTTATGGCCAAATCTTTGGCCACAGATCGTGATTTTGCGATCTTCGTAACTTTCACTTGGCCAATTCGGATGCTTTTTTGCTATTTCGTAGCAAACATCCACAATCAGGGCTATCTATTCATACCAAAACCTGAAAAATTTTCCTTTATGGAAAAAGTTATTACCAGTTTAACGTCGTTCGTGTCAAATTGTCCCATTCCCACGACGAGAGCTCGACGAAATGTTCCGGCCAAATTTTTCAGCGATTATTTATTTTTTAAAATATGCAAAAAGAAAATTTTATATGTATAGGCTTATTTTTTAGGAAAAAGACCGATTTTATAATTTTCGATAATTTTTTAAAAGAAAAAATTCAATTTAATTGGAGAGTAGTGGATAAAAAAAAGTGGTTGCTAGACCAATGAGCCTCCCCCCCCCCAAAGTCGTCGAAAAAATTCATAAGGGCCCTTGTTGATTTTTTTCAAACCCTGATTTTTTCTCCGGAGGCTCCTAAATTTTGGCGAAATTTGACAAAACTAAAATAGGAACTCACTTTTCAGCTCAGAAATTCGAAGCAGCACCGCCGAATTTGTTGGTGGTGTGGTGGTGTCCAAATAAAGAGCCGTGATCCCAGGAGAAGAAGCAGTTTGCACCCCTGCCACTGCCACCAGCATTTGTTCCAGATCCGAACTATTAAGCATTTTAGCCCATTTTTGAGTCGAACAAAAACCTTCGTTTGCCATTTATTAAGAAATTACTCGATTTACGATTTTGCCGAATTCAAAATGATTTTTTGGTTTCATATTTTTGGCCTTTTCTAGGGAATTATAATTTATAATAAGGGATAAATGTTTCAAAAAAACCCTTTTTTCAAATAAAAAGTATGTCACCCCAAAAACTCAACTTCTTAGATATGCCCTCCTATCAAGAACAAAAAATAAAAACAAGTCCGCTGTTATTTTTTTGAATATTTGAAGAAAAAATGACCAATTCTCTTTAAAAATAATCGATTTTTTAAAAATTTCTCTGGCAGCCCCTGTCGGGGTCGCCGGAGACCCCTGCCGTCGAGGCTCGGGAAAAATTTTTTGGCTACGCCACTGACCTGTCGGACTCAAGGCAGTTGAGATAGAGAGAACGGAGATGAGCCGAGAAATGGGGGCATATGTCATTGGCGTAATTTTGGTGGAAGGAAAAGTTGAGGCCAAGGTGGCGAAGACGGGGAAAATGGCGCAAAAGGGTACGGCCAAGTTGAGGATGGTAATCCTGACATGAGATGAAAATGATATTTTCGAAAATATCCACCATCAAACTAAACCATTATTTTAGAATGTCAAAAAATCATCATAAATTTGACCAAAAAATTTAAAAAATTTAACCGAGATTTTGGTTTTTGGAATTTTTCAAAAGAAAAAAACTGAGCGATGAAAAAATATACCTATGCTCATCACATCAGAAAGCGGAAAGCCAACAATCTATGCAGATCCAAATCGCTTAACTCCTAATACATATAAGATGAAAATAACTGAAAAAACTGCCAAGTTCGGTTTTCGCCAAAACTTACTTAGTTATTTGGCCAGGTTAAGTGGCAGTTTCCCTGGACTTTTTTCAATATTACGGCGTTATGTGATGATTGGATTTCGATGTTTTTTCTTTACAAATAAAATAGCCTTTTCCGATACCCTGAAACTTCAAGCCTAACCCCGAACTTCGAATCGAACCTAACCGTCGAAACCAACCATCGCAAAAAGGGTCAAAGAGCGGAGATGGGCACCAAACTCCGGGAATGGATCCAGCACATTTTCATCCAACAATTTCATTTGGCAAGAATAGAATGTCAGGTGCCGAAGTGCGCGAAGATTCCCAGCGATTAGGCGCATCTGCAAAATTATTATTCGTATTTTTACGAGTTCATAGTAAAGAAAATTTATGTATATAATCTTTTTTGAAAAAATGTAAAATTGAAATGTTCCATGACATATTTATATTTTATTCACTTATAGTCAAGGACCTACTCTAAATTTTCAAATTTTCTCCGATAGTTCCTAGCGGGACCACTAGAGCTTCTTGTTACAGTGAATTTTTCGATAAAAAATTTCTTCTAAACAAAATAGGTAGGCTCAAATTTCTCGGTGGACTTTTTTAACCGCCGAATTTTTTTTGCTAATGGGCATCCATTAAGATATATTTTTTAGGAATTCTTTATTAATAGGGCTGGCAAATGAAGGCAAATGCCTTTTTTTCTGTTGGCTCATAATGGCCTAAAACCCACGTAAAACGAATTTTTAGCTTTGTTAGAACCGTCTAACATCGATTTTTATTTGCCTTTTGACCCTTTTTGGGATTTTTATGCCTTTTTTTGCCTTTTCATGCCTTTTTTCGTACCAAGAGGATATTTCCTTAACAAAAAATGACCAATTTTCGTAAGAAGAGTAGCTAATTTTTCGCAATTTTTCTCCGGTAGCCGCCTCCTATTGGGGATAAAATCGTTTTTTTAACTTTTCAAAATTATCCAATTATTTGGGTGAAATTGTAAAATTTTGAATTTTTAACTGCTTTTTTTAAATTTTTGCTTTTTTAATTAATTTAAAAATAAATGCGCCCCTCTCACTTCGTGCAATGTTGAGCGTGCTTTTTCTATTTACATCCATCCTTTCCGATAATCGAATGTCCTTTACCATGAAGAACTTTGAAATGTATCTCATCGTCAACTGCAATCAAGAATAGGCATTCTATGAACTCATCTGATATTTTTTGCCTTTATTATTGGTAAAAATTCGATATTTCCAAAAAATTGTGCCTTTTATGCCTTTTTGGCGATTTTTTTGTGCCTTTTTTGCCAGCCCTATTTATTAAATTCTATTTCATTATCCAATCTTTTTTTTATAATCAGAATTGTCAAACCAAGTTGGAGTCGATGTCCAGACTGTACAAGCTACACTCGGCCAAATTGTTGCCGAAACGCTCGCCAACCGGCACGCCCCTTTGTGCGGTGTAAGCCCGTGGTGATTCCGCCGATTCACAACTTGGCCAAGATGTTTCCACCCGTGGTTGCGCATGACTTGGCGCCAGCGTCGACAGATCAGCTCAAGCTTGAGCTTCTCTCGAAAGTCATCGATGTGGCGAAAAATCATCAATTGAATTGCGAGAAAAAAGTTTAGGGTTTTATTTTATTGGTCTTCCCCAGTTCATCATTAGTTGATGAAAAGATTAATCTCCATCTAAAATTGTTTAGATTAGTGACCTTTGTAAAATGAAAATTTGGCGCCGATTGAATTGCTTTGAACTCTCGATTTTATGAACGAATTCCTTATTATAAATTGCGTTAGGAAAGTAGAATGAACAGAGAAATAGAAATCAGACAAAAATATATTTTAACGCATCATGCTTTCGCGTTATAAAATCGAGGAGCTAAAATAAAAGTTGGAATTCTTTGGCTTTTCTGCGTTGATTATATCAAAGGATAAAGGGATAAAGCTATAAGCTACAATATGAGTCCAAGTTTATTTATAAATTGGCCAAATGGCTTAAAACTAATAGCCAAGTGAGTCGTTATTTTGGTCACTTTTTCAGTATTATGGCCATAACATTTAGTTACTTGGCCAATTTAGATAAACTGAACTCAAATCAAAGCTCTTTTAGCTCTATCCATTTTATGAAGATCGCTGAATAAACCTGTTAAAGCTTTAGGCGATGATTATTGGATTTTAATTGGTGATGAACTGGGTTTACACCGGTTTATATTTATTTATAAAGAAATTTTTTAAAAAGACCAAAATTTCGTCTGGCAGCCGACCCATGCTCATGTTGTTTATTGAATAGTTAATTATGTATTCCCGAATTGTTGACAATTGACATGAATTCTAAGGAGAAATAACATTCTAATTATGAAGGACAAGTCTTAAACATGCAAATCTTTTATTTATCGAACAAAGAAATTGTATTAATTTAAAATTCTTTAAAGTGATTTATGGAAATTTAGCTGTGTTTTCTTGAATTCAAAGAATAAGGAATTTTTTCGCTATAAGAAACCGCAAGAATCCTAAAACTGGTTAGCGGAAAATATCGATGCAATTGCATTTGGTGCATCGCGCACATCGATGTGCGACGTTATTGTGGAAAAAAGTTAATTTTCGAACATCCCATTTTTGGATGCAGGAGACGACATTATATCCATTTTTACTTAATATTAGCACACCTTGCCTCCTAAACCTAAACCCATAAACCGACTGCGAATACTTTTTTACGCCTCAATTTCTACTAAAGATACATTATCTCAAGCCGCTGTCTTTGACAACCATGACGTAAATTTTAATAAAAAATTAAAAATAAATCTACTTCAACAATATTCATTCTTGCAACATATTTAATTTTATTTTTCGATTAAAAAATAAACTAGTATTTCTGCGGTTTTTTCTTTTTCTATTCAAATAAAGCAATTTTCGGTGCGGCATAAAGCTGAAAAATTACTCAGGAAAATATTATTGAAAAGATAAAAACTTGATAAAAGCCCTTAAATATAACAAATAGGAACAATGTAAAATGTCGACCAAACAACTTTTGAATTCATAAATTTGCTTTTTATTTCGGAAAATGGGAAAAGACCGGCCACCCTGCCTTGCAACACCTTGACGAAGAAATGTCAAATTTTCTTGATTCCAGTCCTCGCCCTCTGCCTGCCGATTGGTGGCTGGACATCTTCGGCTTCATCGGCCGTGCCGAGCTGGGTGCCTCGCACATCGGCACCACTTGCAGGAAACTGCACGCGGCAAGTGATGTTCGCTTGCACAACAAGTGCAATCTGTTCCCGCGCAACAATGAACGTACAATCGATCCATTCGAGATTGTCCTGTGGGAGTTGAATAAAAATGGTATAACATTTTTGGCGCAGTTTTGAATTGTATTAAATTTATTTTCTATTATAATTTTATGACATACATACCTAAAATTCAATTCATTCCTTATATATGTTGTAGCCGATGTTGAATTTCAGGCGAAGTCAACTTCGGCTAGCCGATCTTGAATCGGAAAAATGGCCAAACCTAAAACTTTTTTTAAATGTTGTTAGATTAAAACAATAAAAAACTATGTGCAGAATTTTATGCTCTATCCAATTTTTTAAAAAATTTTAAATATTTCAAATTTTTAAATAAAATTCCAAAATCTAATCAGGCTAAAAGATAGAGCATAAAATTTCACATACTTGCCTTTTATAGTTTTGGCCTAGGAAGCCTCAAAAAAGTTTTAGGTTTGGCCATTTTTCCGATTCAAGATCGGCTAGCCGAAGTTGAATTCGGCTGAAATTCAAGATCGGCTACAACATATATTCAATTCATAAAACGAGAAGTAGCAAGAGTCGATAAGAGAGCCCCTAATGAATGACTTTTGGCCTGGGGAAAAAAGGGAAGAGACCATGAAAAAGGTTTTTTCAAAATTTTTGCGATGTTTAAATTTTCCTAATTTTTCTCCGGCAATCCTTTGGGATTTATCTTCTCAATAGATTCAAAAAACAAAAAGGGAAAAATCCAAGTTCTAGCACCATTGCCTCCCTAAAAACCCGACAATTGGTCAATCATTGATATATGAATGATATAATTTTGTTTTTGCAATCAGACGTCAAAGAAATTGTTCCAATGGCAAGAAGGAAACGTGATTTTGTTGGCAATCCAAGACGCCTGCCCCTCGAAGAATGGTATGCTCGTTTTCAATAAAATTTGAAAAATTTCAATTGACTTTAAGGGGCAGCGATTTTGTCGGCACCCTAATCGAACTACCCCAATGTCCGCCGCCAGAAAATATTATCGGCATCAAGGAGATCAGAATAAGGTACCTATTACCATTTTTTAGAAAATTGTAAATTTAATTTTAAGAAGGTTGATACAAGTGAAGGAGAATTAGCCATTATTTTTGGAAAAAAATCATAAAAATTTGTTGGATTTAGCTCACCTGTCAGAATAGGTAGATATCTATTCAGTTTTTTTACCGAGGGCCCGTCTGAAAGTTCAATTTTGACCTATTGTACCAAAAATAGATCTTCAGGAAAGTGACCAAAAAATCGAAAATTGTATATAGTACTATTACTAATGAATAATAATGGTTTAGACATTTGAATAAGTCTTAAAGTTGTGATTCTAATTTTGACCCCCAAAAATGCCCTAATTTTTAAGAATTTTGGCGACCCCATTTTATGCTTGATTGAATTTTCAACAAATTTTGTTTTTTTACACCATAAAAGAGGGTCTTTGAGACTATCTTTTTACGCAGATTTGGATATAAAAGCATTGCGGAATAATTCACCTAGAGTCCATAGAAAAATTATGGTAAAATTTCAATTTTGGGTATATGTATTTATTTAAAAAAATCATAATTTTTAAAATAATGAAATAGAATAGATTTTTCTTGTAAAAATGAAAGAGAACAATTATTCTACAAAACTAAAAAAAGATCATGAAAATTTAATTTAAAATGGTGTTATTTCGTGTCAAACTTATGTCATTAATTTTACGCACTTGGAAACCACAACATATCTATGTAGAACCATATTTCCATTTTATTAAAATTTTTGATCCAAATACGGATCCAATATCTCCTTTATTATTATCATTTTCTTATTATAATCCACTAACTTTAAGTTATACATTTTATAAATCAGGTATCTCGACGAAAGAGTGCTCACATATTTGGGCTGCATTAAGCCGTTGCTCTCCCGATTCGGATTGAACATCTGGAATTTTGAACCTAAGATCAAGGCCAATAATCAACTGGCCCTGCGATATGTCCTCCGATTCCTCCAACTCCACGGGGAACTCACTTATTTATACTGCGACATTGGCACTTTCGCATCGATGGTCACACTGTTCCCGTCAATTTTGGCACAATGTCCGGTTTTGAGCATTTACGCCTGGCAGGAAGAGTTGGATCCGTTGCTGGGATGGTTGGCGGAGCCATGCAGAAATAAAAGGCCAAAAATGGTCGCAATTAACATGGCAGAGGAAGACGGCCCCGCCTTCATCCGGAGGGTGAAGGATGTGAGTTTTATTGAAAATTATAATTTCAGCTGTGAAATAACTGACTTTCTGATTTTTAACCTCAATTTCGCTAGGAATCCCGAATTCACCAATTTTGGGATCGGGATATCCCGTTCCAAAATTCGGGATCAGGATTATTCCGGAATCACGAGCGGATTTCGGGATTGGGGGAGGGAGAGGGAAGTTCAAATGCAAAATTCTGATAAGGAAAAATTCGATCAGCAATTTGAAAAAAAAAACAAGAAAAACAACCTCCAATAACATGTTTTAAAAATCCTATTATTATTTGATTAACTTAATTTAAATCAAGTTAAATACCCTTATCAAGGGTGCTCGGGATGGACCCAGAGACACCCCTCCTAAATTTTCACAAGCTATGAAAAGGAGATTTACAATTTTTTGACGGAGATTTACATATTATAAAAATTTTAAAAAATATATATATTAAAACTAAAAAATACCCATGGGAAGCTCATTCACCATGACGAATTAATCTAATTAATAAGCCATATGAAATTTTTCTCTAAAATTTCTCGAATTTTTTTTCTAATATGGTAATTTAATGGTGTCGCGACAATTTGGCACCTAGATTTGAGTGCCGAATTTTCGGCACCAAAAAAACGACAATTGTCGATTTTTAAAAATAAGAATATTTTAAATAAAAATTTTTAACAACTAGTTATTATGAATAGACAGTTCTGCACCAATATTCGATTTTTCTAATTTTTAAAAGCAAAAATGAAATGAAAATTGTCACAAAATTTGCTTTATAAAAGATACCTATTTTTAACAACCTGAATATGAATAGATGATTTAATTTTTTAGAAAATTGCTTTGCTTTTACTCACAAATAAAAATTTAAGCACATACTTAATTGAATCAAAATTCATCACGATCTTCTTGCTTTAATAAACATACATACATGGTGTATCCTAAAAAAGTAAGTTAAAAATGAAAGTAAATAGCTGAAAAATCACTTCAACAATCTAATAAAAGAAAAAAAATATTTAGCAATTCCTTTCGGCTACCATTCCATCGCCATTCTTCATCTGTTTTCCCTACTGGGTGATCCCTCCGCCAGAGCTCACCAACCTGAAAAATCCGATAACCGGTGAAGAATTTACGGTCTACAGGGATCAAAATCGAACAGTCGAAAATTGTGAATTGGTTTGCCGACATCTGCCAAATGAGGAGGAAGAGTGGAATGCTGTGTCGGCTGACAAAATACTTAATGATTCCTTCAAAATGAATGATTCGACGATAATCTTCACACTTTATTGTGAAAACATCGGGTGGCTATTTACTTTTCTAATTAATAATATACCTAGCTCACATAATTTAAGGCAAATCAACTTGATAGAGAAGTGAAGAAATAATATACGGCGATGTTTGGATGGGAAATTACAACCCATTAATCGGAAGGATGTTCGATATCGGTCGGGGTCAAGTGGGCGCCGCCAACTGGGCGCCAGTGATAATAAATTGGTCATAATTTTTGAGATCTTGGTATGAATAGATAGATCTGAATGTTTACTACAAAATTCCAAAAAGACTATCCGATTTGGCCACGTAGAAAATGAGTTATGGCTAACTTAAACCATAAAATCGTTGTTTTGGCCAAAGATTTGGCCATAACTTATTTCTACTTGGCCAAATCGGATAGACGTTTTGGAATTTTGTAGTAGACATTCAGGGCTATCTATTCATACCAAGATCTCAAAAATCTGCGCTTTCAGAAAAAAGTTATGACCAATTTATTATCATTGGCGCCCAGTTGGCAACGCCCACTTGACCCGCTCCGTTCGATATTGGCTTCAAGCATTAATCTGAATAAAATTGAATTTTTTGATTTTTACATTCCATGGATATACATATTATCATTAATCTTAATTCAAGGGCTAGGGTGGATTGTCTTTCGAGACTTTTGTTGAATTGCTGGTGAAATATACAATTCTGATAATAATTTTGTCTTTATGAAAAAAAGAATTGAACACCGAAGAGCCCTAAAAAGGACCAGCTTCCAACAGTGTGCCGACATTTACAGCCCATTCGCTATAATTTGTTTCAATGTAACCTGTAAAAATGAGTTTGGTTCAAAAAATTAGCTACAAAATGAGCCAAAGCCCACCCAAATGCCCCATTGTTAAAAAAATTTATGGCCAAAATACTGTGAATTTGGCCAAAATGTGAGCTATGGCCGACTTGTGTATTGTGTCACCATGAATGAGTAAACACACTATCGCATTATACTCTTCGTTAGATTGAAGCCTCTTTATTTTCATTTATCACTTAGGTATATTAATGTATTAAAATTCTAAAAAAAAATTATTTTTACGATCCTTAACTTCGGTAATTTAGCTAATATTAATTATAGAATTGCTTGAATAAAGTAGTTTTTATTTGTATATGATCAAAATACGCTGGTCAATGATCTGGTGAGCTACCGAGGCACGTAATCACAGTAATACCCACCAGGGATGCATATCGTATCGTCTATCGCCTATCGTCTATCGCCAAATATCGTCTTTTTGGCGGCTATCGTCTATCGTTTTTTCCTCAAATATCGACAAAATACACCCCTAAGAATGGCATTTTTACAAAAAAAAATTTAAAATTTGATGGAAAAATTGACCCTTTTTTTCAAAATTTTCTCCGGCGGCCCCTATCGGGACCGCCGGTACCCCCTAATTCTATTAGATTTCTGAAAAATTGCAATTTTCTTAAAGGGAATTGGCCCAAATATTCAAAATTTTCTTCGGCGGCCCTTCTCAGGGCCGCCTAAAAAATGACCAAGTTCCCTAAGAAATTCATTAAATTGGGCCGTTATCACTCCTTAATATAGTTAAATTTTCCTAATAAAAGTTTAAGCAAATAATGAAAATTTCTTACTATAGTAGAAAAGGGATTCCAAATTTTCGAAATTTTTTCTCCCACCTCTCAAACATTAAAAAGAAATTTAGCCAAATCCAAGGATTACAGGAAAATGAATAAGATGTGAAAAATTATTCTTGTTGTACCACAACATCAAAAATTAAGATTTTTTTAAATTTTTTACATAAATACTAGTACAATTTTGATTATGAATGAACAGAGCACAAAATTTTTTTTAACTTTTTTTTCGACTTTTGAAAAGTATCGTCTATCGCCGAATATCGCCATTTTGGCCAATATCGTTATCGTTTTTTGTTTTCCTATCGTCTTTTGGACCTATCGTTTTATCGTCTATCGTTTTTTTTAAATTCGATTTTCTGCATCCCTGATACCCACGTTGTTGTCTTCATGATTGGATGGTAATGGTGTGGAGTTGTGGATTAATTCGGCTTGTCGCCCATGGGGACGAATGACTGATCCTTTTTATCATTCCGAGGGCGTATTTGGTTTAAAAATGCTTAAGGCAGTTTATTCCAAATAAATTCACCATTTTGCAACCCATAATATATTTTTTAAAGTTTCTCTCACATTTTTTTATTGAAAGGATACAATGAAAAAGAAATTTTCGATATTTGAGGAATGATCAAAAAATCACGAGGTCGTTGATTGGTGCACGCGGCCCTGTACAGAATTTTATGCTTTATCTGCTAGTATTTTTATTTTTTCAAAATTCGAATAAAAAGTTCGAAATATCCCCTAAAAATTGTATTTTTCGACAATATCGAAAATTTTCGAACTATTTTCGAAAAATTAAAAATACCAGAAGATGGAGCATAAAATTCTGCACAACTTTGTCGCTGGAAGTATTGGCCTAGCAAGGTTTAATAAAAAGTTTTTGGAGAAGCTTTTGGGTTATGACGTTTTTTACTAACGCCCATTATGGCGGTTTTTTAATAATGATAATGACCCAGCACTTTTTTGGGCATATTTTAAATTTTTTACAAGAAATTAAAAATCATGCCTAAAAAGTGCCAAAATCCTCATTATTTTCGCTCTATATTTTCAACACAAAAACGATCAAATTCTTTAAGAAAAATATGCAAATTTTACAAAAAAAAATTGTCTTGAAAAAGCATTAAATTTAAATGTGCAAATACCGAATTTAAAAAATAGTTTATTATGATATGGGTAAAATTTTTGTATTTAATTTTTGTATTTGGCGAAACTTTCGGTCATGTTTAAGGCATATTTGGGCATTTTTGGACATATGTATTTAATGCAGGGTTTCTATCTGTTCTGATTTGTCAGAAATGTTCTGATTTGGAGGGTCCAAATCTGACAAAATGAAAATATTCTGATTTGTCAGATTTGTTCTGATTTTCCAGCTCTGTCCTTATTTTGTCCTGATTTTCTGATTTTTGTTGAAATTTCTCAAAAAATGACCAATTTTCTTAAGGAAAAATTATTCCATTTTCAAAAATTTTCTCCGGCGGCCCCTATCGGGACCGCCGGCACTCTAATATAGTATATTTTTCAAAAAATATCATAAAAATGGCCAATTTTCTTAAGAAAAAAGGACTAAATTTTTAAAATTTTCTCCGGCGGCCCCTATCGGGACCGCCGGCACCCCATCAGTGATATCTTCTGCGCCACTTCTGCTTAGAACTAAAAAATGAGCAATTTTCTTAAGGAAATGGCCAAAAATTCTCAAAATTTTCTCCGGCGGCCCCTGTCGGGACCGCCGGCACCCCTCCCATAGTAAAACAATTTTTGCAAAAAGCGGAGTTCCGTAAATAGATATATTTTAAAGCAGGAATCTTTGCTTTTTGCGAGCCGATTTTTTTGGCTAGTCAGGTACTTATCTATGAAGACTCGCAACCTTGGTCTCATCTCTTCCCCCAAAATTGTTAAAATTGATCGTGTGTGGTGAGAAACATAGGTGTACAAGGGGGGGTCAAGGGGGGTCAATATCGCATATCGCAGCGATTTTCAAATCAATATCGCAAAAATCGGAGGTGAAGAGGAAAAAAGAGGGGAAAAAAGAGAAAAAAGAAAGGAAAAGAGAGAAAAAAGAGAAGAAAAGGAAAAAAAGGGGAGGAAAAAAGAAGAGAAATAAAGAAAAATTATTTATCTTTTTTTGCGATATCGCAGTTTTCAAAATCCAAAATTTTCTATTCAATTTTTGCGAAATCGCAGTTTTAGAACGAATTTTCTTAACAAAATAATTATTTTTTTCTAAATTTTTTTTGTTATCATAAAGAAAAACTTTAAAAAATTTTTCAGATTTTTGCGATATCGCAATATAAGTCAAAAAATTTTCTCCGCCGGACTACCAATTCAAATTGGCATTTTTCAACCAAAAATATCCAAATTTTTCACGAAAATTGACCAATTTTTTAAAAATTTTCCCGGCGGCCCCTATCGGGACCGCCGGACCACCAGTTTTCTCAAAAAGTGATTTTGACAGTCAAATCTATCTAAAATTAGACAATTTTGCACTAAAAAAATGTCTAAATATTAAAAAAGTGGAAAAAAAATGTGCAAAAAATAGCTTTTTCGCAATTTTTTGGTCGAAAAAATCAATATCGCAAATTTTGACCACTCTGAGGGGGGTAGGGGGGGGGGNCCCCCCCCCCTTGTACACCTATGGTGAGAAATACGATAGTTGAAAATAATATTACACGAAATAATATTACACGCCCGACTGGCAACCCCAGAAATGGGGGAATACCGCCGACGGGGTGCAGGGTATAGCTTGAAAAAAAAAATACAGTTGATTTTAAAGCATTTTACAAAATGTTCTGATTTTTTCCCATGAAATCTGATTTTTTGAGCTTAATGTTCTGATTTTGAAAATTTTTCGATAGAAACCCTGATTTAATGGTCATATTTTCAATTTTCTTGGCTGAAAAAGTACATACACTCGTCGCCATCGGAAAGCGATCAGCACGTTTAAAAAAATCTATAACTTGAAGCGAATGTATGTGAGTGTTCTCTCTTTTTTGCATTCTATTTTCACTTTCTCTCTGTCCTTTGTGGTAATTGTGGCTGACAAAAAACGCTTTTATAAAAAATCCAATAGGAAATGATAAAAGATTTCGCTTCAATATATAGATCATTTTTTTAAACATAAGAGTTTTGGAAGATTCTTTGTGGCAATGAGTGTACGACCCTAGTAATGAAATGGATGCGAACAACAGCGGAAGAAAAGGATCAAATAATATGCACATGTGTATTAGGTCAGAGGGGGAGAAAGGATGGGGGGGGGGGGGNGGGGATCGATATTGCCGGACAATCATTCAAAAATTATGAATCGCTACAAATGCTTTTTTTGCTGCATTCTAATTTCTCTGCCCTCAAGGATTATAGAATAAAGTTGAGGTTTTTTCTGTTCAATTCATTCAATTTTTAATATTTATATTTTTAAGTATGTTTTTTGTCTATTCGATCAACTCAATAAGTATTCGCAATTTATTTATTTGGCCATAGAATAAAAAAATACGATTTCATAAAATAAAAGGCATAAATAAAATATTTTATTATGATGATTGCTTATTTTACTATGGAAATCAATGCCAATTTCTGGGAATATGTAAAAATGTATTATTTACTGATCCTTTTTTTTAACCAAAAGTTAGCGGACGTGCTACAGTACCAATGAGCACTCATTTTCTTTTCCATGAACACTCATTTCGTTTTCTTCAACACTTTTTCATGATTTTCTCTCGTTTCAATGAACACTTTTTTCGTTTCAAATAAAAAATACATTTCTAACTTTTGGGTAGAAAAAATAATGGTATAGTAAAATGAGCGCAAAAACGTCATTGAATTCCAAATTTTTTTTGTAGCTCCTCGATTTTTTGACGCGGAAGCATGTTGTGTTAAAACATATTGTAGTCTGATTTCTTTTTCTCTCTCTATTCACTTTTCACATAACAGATGATAATAAGAAATTCGCTACGAAAAATCGAGAATTCAAAGCAATTCAATCGGCGCCCAATTTTTATCGTATTTTGCTTAAGAAATTGGAAAACTTTACACAAATCCCTAATAAAATTGCTTCCAAAAAATGAAAAGTCAACTCCTTGACAATTTTAAGAAAGTGAGAACTTATCCATGAATCCTTAGAAATTATTCCGTCGAATTTTAGATGCGGATACATTTAAAAGAACATATAATTATTTTAGGACAAAAAATGGAGGTGTCCTGGCCATTTGAATGTGGAAGCTATAAAATTTGCTTATATTTCGCCTTATAACCTAGGAACAATGATTCTCATATCAAAAAGCCCTAATTATTGCTATAATTCAAAAAGATCATCCGGATTGGTCAATTATTAAAATAATTATGGCCACAACTTTGGTCAGAACCACGATTTTGTGGCTTAGTTTGGCCGTAAATTGTTTCACATTTGGCCAATTCGGATGTTTTTTTTTGCTATCTATCAATGCCAAACTCATTTCTCTAGGGTACTTTAAATTGATGAGCAATTTTCTGGCCTCCATCTCCATAGTCTAGATTTGATATAAATATTTTATTTTATTTTACCATCCCATCAATATGAGCATGGATCGATTGCCAGATGAAATTCTGGTACTTTTTAGCGAAAAACCTTAACCTTTTCCACCCATTTAAGCTTGAGGCAAAGCTTGAGCTGGTCTGTCGACAGTGGCGCCAACTCATGCTGAACCACGGCTGGAAACATGTTCGACGTGTTACAATGGTATGAACTCATCAGGTGCTTTCCAGTTTACGGTTGATGGCGGCAGGTTAGTGGCGGGCCGGTTGGTGGCGAAGGGCGAGTTGGGAGAAATGTCAATCAAAAATCAATCCATTATCCAAATTTCCTTTCCTCAGGCAAATTACCCTCAATTTGTAGTACAATCTCTACAAAAGAAATTTAAAAATACAAGATTTAGATTTTTAATTATTAAAATTAAAAAAATAAAATTACTGTGAGCACTTCGTAGAAATATAAAAAGGAGATAGAAAGACAAGAACCGAGACTTTTTACAAAACAATACCGAAAAATAATAAGAAAAAATAAGCCTCGCCAGCAACCGGCTTGCCACCAACTGGCCCGCCAATCGGGGACCCGAAAATTTTCAAACTTGTACATAAAGATTTTTGAGCCCAGAATTCTTTTGGAAATGTTTTTCTTTGTGGATATTTCGTTTTTGTACTTGGGATGTCTTTTCCACTCCCGTGCTAAACATGAGAGTGTAAAAAATCGTGTTGATTAAAAATATTTAAAATGCAGACCATAGGTGTACAAAGGGGGGGGTCAATATATTTTTTTCTAAATTTTTTACTATCGCAGAAAAACTTTTACAAAAAATTTCCAGATTTTTTGCGATATCGCAATTCGAAAGCTTCAAATACTTCCTATCAAAATGACCAATTTTCTCACGAAAAAACTGACCATTTTTAAAAAAATTTCCCGGCGGCCCCTATCGGGACCGCCCAGACCACCAATTTTCTCAAAAACTATTTTTCACAGTCAAATCTAACTAAAATTATGCAATTTTGCACTAAAAATGTCTAAATATTAAAAAAGTGGAAAAAAATGTGCAAAAATAGCTTTTTCGCAATTTTTTGGTCGAAAAAATCAATATCGCAAAATTTGACCCCTCTGAGGGGTGGGGGGTAGGGGGTGTCATATTTGTCGTATGATTTCATCAAATCTATGATTTTGTCATCTTTCGCTTTTATTCAATTTTGATAATGCAATACAGTGTAAAAGATGATGAAATCATACTACAAATTTGAAAAGATTCGGAACTCGGCTACATTTTAAACCTTGATGACTTCTAACAGTAAGATTTTTGGTCAAATTTGCCGGAAAACTATAAAAAAATCCAGGGGAGGGGAATAAACTGGAAAAGTACCTGAACTCATAATTGAACCTCAACTTTGTCAATTTGAATTTTGACTAAAGGAACACACGCGTTGGATTGAACCCATTGGCCAGCGTTGTGGTCCCCATTTGGCCGAATGCTGCTTCTATGAGGTGGACATCGACTCCACAATTGTTCGTCCTGAAAACATTTTTTGATATCAACTTATTATTTTTTAATTTAGATTCTTCTCGTCACCCAATATTTTCACTCATTAAAGCATTTGGAATTCCGCTTCTGTGAATTGGATGACTTGAATGCGAATGCAGTGGAAGCATTTCGGGAACTTGGCACTCGTCTCCGGTCCCTTAATTTTTACGCGACGGTTTGTTTCTTCTATCTTGTGAATCCACAACACTCTTAACCGGTTACCTTCTTATATTTTCCATTTTTTGCCATTCAGTGTTATCCATCTCAGCTGAACGATGGCCTTTTGCACCATTTCACCCGTCTCCGACACCTTGGCCTCGACCTTTCCCACCAGCACAATCTCAGCTCTCTTCCCAGTCGCTTCTCCGCTGATATCCGTTCCCTGTATCTGAACAGTCATACGGAGTCCAGGTATCGGAACAGCTGGTTTCACCCCCGCGCTAGAAAAATGATTATAACTTTTTTCAGGGAAAAGCTAGAGAAGTGAATTTGGTGTCAAAAGATAGCTCTAAAGTCTGCTATAAACTTGCAAGAACAAGTATCCAATTTAGCCAACTAGAAAAAAGTTGTGGCCAAGTTAAGCCGTAAAATCATGTTTTTGGCCAAAGATTTGGCCATAACTTTTTTTCTACTTGGCCAAATTGGATAGCTGTTCTTGAAATTTTATAGCAGACATTTAGGACTATCTTTTGACACCAAATTCATTTCTCTAACTTTTCCCTGAAAAAAGTTATGATCATTTTTATAGAATTTTTCTAGCGCGGGGGTGAAACCGCGGGGGTGAAATCAGGTGCACCGTCCAGGTATAGCATTTGCACATACGTAAAGGGTGGGATATAGGACATTTTAGCTACGGGTCCTCAGTGATTATCTGGGTGGGGGTAGGGGAATTTCCCCCCCCCCCCCTCAAGATATCAAGACCAAAAAAATCAAAAGGGTACATACCCCTGTTGAAAATATTTTAAGGGAAATTTTTTTGAAAAATCTATCGCTATAAGATAGAGGAATTGTAAAGATTCCTCCAACAGCAGGAATCTTTTCAATTCAAATTTAAGCATTTCATTTTCAAATTTAAACATTTCAGCTCGGATTTGATCCAAATATTGACAAGAGTGCAAAAGAATTCTCCGGGACTCGTGGCTTTCTACTTGGACAAGCGAATAGATTCGGAGCAGCCACGGCAATTGCTCAGTCAAATCTCCGAACTAAAAAGTAAATTTTTTCGAACAAAGAAATCCTACCCAAAAATGGGATTTTTCAAATAACGATGAAGAGATTTAAAAATGGGAAATAAATTATATTACTGCTTTTTTTAAGCTATCAAAAAATCCTGAAAAATTCTGAAAAATGGCAAAGTTTATTTTGAATCAAGCTTTTTATCTAACTCAATGGCAGATAATAAATCAATCAAGATTCTTGAAAAATCCGAAAAATCTTACTCTGATCCGGTTTTAATCAATTCTAATGTTTAAGATTATTTTGCCTAACATTGATTTCAAAATTCCAAATGGATAGCCTAAATACATAAAAGACCAAAAAAATTTCAATCATTTTTTCATTTCCTTCTAAATTTCAGTCTCCGTTTCCTCCGCATTGCCTTGGATTATCACTGTGGAAGCCCCGAATTGCTGTGCGCATGTTTGGACAAAATTCCGAAATTGATTGCCCTTCAACTGAACCTAACCATGAAGGTCAGGAGAAACGAACAAATACCTTGCATTAGTCACTTCTCATAATTCACTGAAATCTGATACAATATACTCGATCATTGTCCTTTAAAACAGCTCGTTTTTTGCCATTTTTCTCCATATACCTTTGCATCATTTAAAATTGGTAACTTTTGGGACTTTGCCTCTTTGAGTCACGGTACTTACAGTCAATTCATAAAATATACAACTAATATATAATATATATCACGTTCCCTACCCCCAACACGGCATTATAGAATATTAACTCCCCATGTTTTGGGTGACCTGGGAAACTAAATTTTGTATATTATATGGATCAAGAATCCCCCCCCCCAAATAAAATACATTTTTCTAATTAGCGCCAATTTTTAACTGTTTTTATTAGAGATCGGCGTTTTCAAAAAAGGAGCAGGATACGAACAGGATTTTGAAATTTACAAGATTAATCCTGCATAATAATCCTGTGCATGGCCTTGTTCTGCGCCGGTCTAGTTTTTATTATTCTTTTGTCCCATTTCTTATTACGCTTCTTCCCTTTTCTTATGCTTTTTCATCAAATTTCCATCATATTCTATCCTTTTCACTTCAATTTCAGCAACTTTGCTTTTTGTTCCGCTCTCCGTCCTTCCATGAGCTTGTCCATCTTCGTCTTTCCCTTTATGCTTCCCCTTCTGACAACTTCGAGTCCGTTGGCCATCTGTCCATCGTTGCGCCAAAACTCCGTTCTCTCAGTTTGGAAATCTCTCGTTATATGGTGGATCAGACCCATGGAGTTGGATGCCAACTGCTGAAGATTGCTCAAAATGGCACTTTGGAG
This sequence comes from Rotylenchulus reniformis, assembly GCA_001026735.1. NCBI lineage: Eukaryota > Metazoa > Nematoda > Chromadorea > Rhabditida > Hoplolaimidae > Rotylenchulus > Rotylenchulus reniformis. The sequence continues at coordinate 82,594 of LDKF01000400.1, read as the reverse complement.
GTTCAGGAATGATTGGAGCAAAAAATGACCCCCTCTTTCACAAAGATGAGATAATAAAAGGCTTTTATTAGTTCGATTTTTTTTAAATATGCCAACGGGATTTGCAACAGGTATACAATGATACCTTATTTAGCATCTGAATGCGCCACATCCATCGTTTACAGCTGCGGAGTTGGGACAACTTATCCGTCTCTGTCCGGTAAGTTAGAGAAATACCGTAAAAACAGCTTTGAATTTAAAATCAGCGCATAAATTCTAACGAATCAGAAATTTTTTGGCTCTAAATTTTTATGAAAATGAAAAGGACGTTTTCCTTTATTAGATTTCTCTATACATGTTTTCCCTATGTACTCTTTTGCAATTCCTTTCTCTGGCACTACAGTGAAAGATTCGCTTCAAAAAATTATGGGTTCAAAGAAATTCTATCAACGCTCAATTTTCATTTTAGCTCCTTCGAGATTAGAGAGATTAGACCCAACAAAATATTATTAAAAATGCTTTTAGAATTTGCGATCGCTTGTTGTGCAATTACGGCGAAACGAACCACTTCCACAAGTTTCCGAGTTGCGGATTATTGTGACGGATCAATGGCGCGCCGGCACTCGGAAGCATTTGCCACTTCGGGTACGGCTGGGAAAAGCCTTTATGGCTAAAACTAGTTTGATTTAATCTATTCGAAAATACTAACTTATAAGTTGCTCAAATTTTACTCGTTTAGTCTAATATTGATGGCGCTCTTTAGACTTTCGATTTTTTGGAAAATGGCCCAAATATAGGATTCAATTTGTATGAAAAACATAAATCCAAAGCATAAGCATCAATTTTCAGATCTGGATCTGTGGTCAGACGCAGTCTGCCATTTTCTGGCCAGATGCCTTCTTGATCATCCGCATCAGTAAATGTGCGGATGGAACACCATCGGATCCGGTGCTGGATGATCTGTTCCATGATGAGGTGTTCAATGATAGCGACAGTGGAGGGACCCCGTAAGTTAGGGTGGGGCAACAAAAAGAGAAAAATGTGATAACATTTTCAAATATTAATTTTCCATACATCAAATCCATTTGCGTCTTAAAAACGGTAACACACTTAATTTTTTAAATTTTTCTTTAAATATAAATTTTAAGCTTTCTTAAGCTTATGCTTTCTTAAGAGCTTAAGACACCAAAAGCTTATAAGTAGGGTTTCGCGTTAATTTCTGAAATAATTGAAAAATAGATACCAGAAACAACTTCCGATTCATTCTGGTAACCTGCGCTCCTTAATCTATTCCATAAAATCAGATATTAATTGTCCAGTTTCGGCACAACTCATTATGATAAATGTTGATTAAGGTGACAAATGAACGAGAGATAAAAAGCATTTTTTTGCTTTCAATGCATATTTGTTTCAAATAAAAGTACCCTTTTTGAGAAATGACAAAGAGGATATAAAAATTAAAGTCTAATGTTGCATTTAAGCGCTTTCGTGACGGAGCACTACTACTCATCGAGTGATTTATGATTAATTGATGAAAAATTGATGTGCTGATTGATGCTGATAATCTGTGCCGATTTTAATTTTGATAAACGAACTGATGATTTTTGATCATTCCATCGCTCTTATGAACCCATAAATGTGGAAAAATGGAAAAAGGAGGAATGGGGCACAAAAATATATATTATGATTAGGATTAGGATCACCCATTTCAGACAATGTTGCATATCTAAACATGACGACAACAGATGTTGGTGGCGATTATAACAAGCTTAATATACCTGAAGCGTAAAATCGCTCCTAAGGGGTGAAAAATGATTTCAAAAAAGATTTTTTGACATGGCAAAATATGATTCGATAAATGTAAAAATATAATAAAAGTTTTGAAGCAGAATGATATGCAAGATTAATTATGTTTGTGAAGGCTCTCTAAAATTCTGTCAAAATAATGCTTTTAGATTCAGTTCACTTGTATGGCTAATTTGATTCCTATTTTGATTTTTTAACGAAAAAGAAAATTTTTACTAAAAAATGGTTAGAAAGTTTTTTTTTTAATAATTAGGCTTTTAAAAAAGCTGGTCCCAGTTCTAAAAGGCTGGTCCCAGTCAATCCTGGTTCTGATCAAAAAACTTGGTCCCTTGGTCAGTCCTGATTCCTGTTTTTTGCAAAATATTCCGGTTCCACTCAGCCCTAAATTGTCGGAATACTTTCGGTATATCCATAGTATGGAAATACTAATTAAACCGTGTCAATTGCTTTTGCACAAATTCATCGATTTTTATAACACTTGGTCTATTCCAGATTCTCAAATAAATTTTGCGTAAAAAAGCTTTATTTTTTATTTAGATAATGAATGGTTAAGAAATCACTAGATCATTCATTGACACAGGAGCATCACGCTGAAGACCATCATAGTATCCTGTCACGAATGAGCTTTAAAAATAAAAGGGGGTTAAGAACAATTAAAGAAGCAATGTTATCGTCGTCCGAATAATGCCAAAAAATAATTTTTGAATCTTACCTAAATTAGATTATAGAAGATATCATTGCCAAGAATCTTTTTTGAAGCTTTATCGAGGATAAATCGCATATAACAATTAAATTATGTCATTCGTTTTTTTATGGTTTATTCATGCCTTTCTACCCTCATTTATGCTTTGCAATAGTTTTAACTTTCATTTTATCCTTCTATCCAATTTTTTTTTATTGATTATGTCAAAAAGACTAATTTGTTATGATTTTTTGACATTTGAATTTTGAACTTTTTAAAAGTCTGATATGACCAAAAAATTCAAATCATACTTACAAGCTATTGTTCTCTAAGATACTAAACAATTGAATGCTTAGTTTATTAGAATAAGCTTAACAAGGATAGCTTAATATATCTAAAATAATAAAAATGAAAAATATACTTTTGATGGGTTTAACCCTACTTTATTCGAAAATTCGGTTTTTTGCCATTTTTATTACAATAAAGCTTACGGTGTCCTTCCGTCGTCGTTGTCGTTGAATATCTCCTCTCGAAACAACTCGGCCAGCACCGGATTGTGAGGCACAAAAGAAGAGTTAACATGGTAGATGATCAGAAAAGGATCTTGGTAGATGGCACCAAACATCGTATGATCAGAAGATATTCCACGAATCCAAATCTAAAAATGGTCAAAGTGTGGGGGATCGGCAAGGACAAATAATTTCTTATTCTAATCTTGGATTTACAATGTTCAAAAAAAATTTTTTCTTCTCTTCCTTAAGGCTAAAGCGATTTTTTCTACCTATTATTGGAGAGTAATAGCTTCCAAAATAAGTGAAATCTTAAAAATTAAAAATCATTCAACGAGCTCTCATACACACCCGAAGCGGCACGTGCTTCCGCGTGCCAGTGCGCCATTGATCCGCCACAACACGCCGTAACTCGGCAACTTCGGATTCAGAGAGCAACCCTCCAGCAGCAGGCGATGATATGCGTGTATAGAGAGAGTGCAAATTCTGAGGGAAGATGATTTTTTGATTAAATCAAAAGTGACCGGGGAGAGGCGGATAAGCTGATCCATCTGCGCAATGGTAAACGATGCACATGGCACATTCAAATGCTAAAGAATAAAGAAAGTGTTGCCAAAAATCAATTTAAAGATGATTAAGTTAAATTTATTTAATTAAAAAAATTACTAGTAGCATTTAATAGACAGGCCGAATAAAAAAAATATAGTACACATGTATTAAAATTGGTAAAAACCGATATGGATATTAATTCTATTTTATATTGCCCTTGTATAGGCCCTAATATCACTGAACATGACCTCCAAAATGCCGCTTTGGACCATCTTCAGCACTTGGCTTCCAATTTCTTGGGTCACATCCTTCGATGGCATAAAGATATTTAAATTGAGAGAGCGGAGTTTGGGCGCAACTGTGGACAGGAGACCAATGGGCTCAAAGTTGACAACAGAAGGCTGATGAACTAGTATATCCAGATTCAGATGGATAAGGCCACGCAGGGGCAAGGACCGAAATAGTTCCAAAATTTTCTATGAAATGAAGTGAAAAAGGTAAAAGGGGATGAAAGCGACAAAAATGAATAAGAAGAAAGGGGAAATAATGAAAGAGGGTGAAAGGCAGAAAAGATGATAAAGGAATTTAAAATGATTGTGAAAGAAATAAACCAAAAGCAAAGTAAATAGAATGATAAAAGAAATGAGAAAAAAGAAGCGAAAAGACAAATTTAAAAAATGGATTAGTGATTTATATGTAGGCAAAGCGAGGGATAAGATCGAGACTATCATGATTTAATTAAAGTAGATAATTCGAATTCCGATAGTGATTTTTCATCCAAATATTTATTGTATTTGGACAAAAATTGCTGACCTGAGTCCATAGAAACATTTGAAGAGCACGCAAGTGTGGCAAATTGGCCAAACATGAGGATAAAGAATTGGGGTTAGCGTTGGGCGCTTTGTATGGATCATCGACACAACTCATGCAAAGAAAACGAAGACTAAGTGTTTCAAAGTTGAAAAGGGGATATGCTCTTGAAAGTATTTTAAAAAGCATATATAGGTAAGTGAAAAAAGGTTCAGGAGTGATTCACATGCACATCACTAGTTTTATGGCATAAAGCGGCAATTAGTGCAATACGTACACGCCATCCCTAATTCATATATAATTATGACCTTGCACACCCTTTTTTAGAGGTTTGTGCATATAACCGTATGTATCTATAAAGAAATTGAAGACAAAAAACGCCATTATCACACTAATGATAAATGAATTTTGATATTTTTTCCAAAAAATATAGCAACCCACTTTTTCAGTCCAGAAATTCGAAGCAGCACAGATTCTGTGATAAAGCTGGTGTCTAAGTAGAGAGCCATAAGCCCAGGAATATCTGTTTGCGCCTTTACAAGCATTTGTTCCAGATCCGGACTGAAAATTTTTGGACCTTTAAAACAACAGTAGTTCTTGTTTAAAAAAACAGAACAGTAGCAGTTTTACAATTTCATAAAATTTTGGTAGTCGTTTTTCGATTCTCTCGGTATAACCCTGTGGATGCTAGGCTTGGATGTGTGTACCTGAAGGAATTATTGTGATTGATAAAAAGAGAACGGAGGTGGACGGAGAAATGGCCACAGATCATGGACGGCAAATTTCAAAAAAATGTGGCCATTAATCACACGTGTAAATGCCTCGCGTAAATTCAAATGGGTAAAACGGACAACCTTTTGTTATTTCGTTGAATAAATGAATGAAATAATGTTTTTTGATAAAATGAGGTGATTTTACGGAACAATTGGAATTTACAATTATTATTTATGTTGGGCAATGGAAATTGAGAAAAGATTTGACCGGGAAATATGCAAAAAAATCGAAAAAATTATTAATTGGGGAAAATGATCTGGGAAACTGTTAAATGGAAATAAGCCAGGGTTCCGATTGAAAAATTTTCAAAATCAGAACATCCAGCTCAAAAAATCAGATTTTATGGTCAAAAATCAGAACATTTTGTAAAATGCTTTAAAATCAATCGTAAACCGATTAATTCGTGTAATATTATTTCAAATATCGCATTTTTCACCACCCTTAGTCAATTCCAACATTTTGGGAGATGAATTGAGTAATTCATATACGATGCAGGGGAGATTCCAGAATTTTGGGATGAGGGAGTGAACTGGAGAAATTTTTCCGAAGGGGGAGTGTTTCGGCGGCCCGTCAGGGCCGCCGAANGGCCATAAAAACCTAATGATTTTCGACTCACTTTTCACCATCCCTGCTTCCCTGGCATTTCTCATCCTCTCCTGCTTGTTCTGCTTCTTATCCCATCGTTTTTCGACCCCCTTCCTGCTGTTTTTGCTATGCTTCCATTTATTAACCATTATTGAAAAGCTAAAAATTAAATCACTATTATCTCATTTTAAACACTATATTCAGAAATTCTAATTTTACAGAAATAAATTTCAGGCTATGAAAAGAAAAAATTATTAGCGGTTTTTGATTTTTATTAGTTTAAGCTGAGTTAGGCTGAGTCGAATTCTGACCGAATTTTTCCATTATAAAATTTGGGCGTGACAAATCGTCTTCAAAAAGTTCTGGCATTCTGTTTATTCGGATTAATGGCCACTTTTTCAGTAAATTTTTAATCCATGAGATGTCATTGACGTCATAATTGTGGTGGAAGGGAAAGTAGAGGCCAAGATGGCGGAGATGGGGAAAATGGCGCAAAAGATTGTGGCCAAGTTGGGGATGATATTCCTGAAAATATAACTAACCTGGTTCAAATGAAGCAATCTAAAATTTCATGTCAAATAAATTAATTTAATAAGTGAGCCTAAACCCATTTCGAATTAGTCACTGAAAAATATGGCCAAAATTTGAATTTTTTAAATTTCGATCAAAATAAAAAAATTTAACTTTTAATAAAATGACCATTATGAATGGGTTCGGAAATAACTTTAAGGATATAGATCCGTTGATATATGTATGATTTGATAACATGAAAAATTCAGTGGATCAGAATTCAAAAACATGAAAAGGTGTAGAAAGTAAATATATAGGAATTATGAATAAAAATAGTAATTTGAACTATCATAAGCATAAGTATAGCAGAGGCGGTGGTTCTATGTTATTTCTCCAAAACCGCCAATCGAAATAATGAAACTAAAATTTTTTAAAGCTTGTTGCTCTCTCTTGGTCTTTTTAATATTATGAAATTCGATTGAAAGTTCGAAATTTTACGAAAATATCGAAACATAGGGTTTTTCACGTCATCTCTCGTGAAATCTCACGTGTAAGTCATATGATGTGATATGCCAACTCTGATAACAGATTCGGATTATACGCCTTCTAAAAAGACCATGTTTTCATCACTTAAAAAAATTAGAATTTTTCGACCCAAAAAGAGGGGGGGGGGGAGGATCTCCTTGAGTATTAAATGAATTTTGCACAATTTTGTCACTGGGAGTTTTGGCCAAATAGTTTTAAAAAGTTTGTTTTCAAATTCGTTTTGGCTTTTTTGGAGAAATTCATCACTCTTCACCTTCAACATCAATTAAATTTTGAAAAGTGCAAAGTCGCAGTATGTTCAGATAATTCAGACTATTCCTAACAAACTTACAGTCTTGTAAAAGGTCAGTGAGCGAAGCCGAGAGCCAAATTTCAGAAATGGATCCAACACATTGTTATCCGGTTCAAATACAAATCGACAAGAATGGAGTTTCAAGTGCCGAAGTGCGGGGAAATGTTTAGCGATTCGGCGCATCTATAAAATCATAAGGGGAAAATGAAAAGAATTGTACAAGTTAGTTATTACTATGTATAAGTATCTTATTACCTACTAGTAGTGTCATGTTTTTGGCATTTATGGTGTTACCAAAAATTTTTCAAAGCATCGAGGAGGGAGGGGAAACATAAATGAAACTAACTAACAAAGACAATATAATAAATTTTTGATTTTCAGCTTTTTGCTCGTCGGCGAAACCATAAAGATCGTTTTTCGATCAGCAACACCCATCCCCTGAAAGCCAACTATTGGATACAGACTTGGGAAGGCAAATACAAATTAAAAAAATGATAAAAATAATTTATTTTCATTTTTCAGACCAATTTTGAGTCGATGGTCACTGAATACAAATTGCATTCAACCAAACGATCGCCGCATCGCTTGCCAATCGGTGCAGCCCATTTGTATGGTTTAAATTTACGGTGCGTGAGCGACTCTTGGAGAATACAAGGTTGATATGCAACTTGTCGGACATGTTTCCACCCATGGTCATGCATGATTTTGTGCCACCGTCGACAGACCCGTTCAAGCTTGATCATCATTCGAAAGTCATTGATGTATGTAAAGATCATCAACTAAAGTAGGTGAAAAAATTGGATTTTTTGTTATTTAAAAGGGATACCAAAATTTCTTCTGGCAATCGCTCCATATTTATGTTGATGGACAATTAATTAATTGATTTTGTTACTGTAGTATATTTAGAATTAAATGATTAGTCCTTTCAAAATCCAACAACAAGATATTAATGCCAACAATATTAGTAAAGTAATAATATCAGATAATGATTTGAAAAAAACCCTTAAAAGATACAACAAAAGATAATTTGGGAGGGGGTGTGTGGAAGTAAAAAGCAAAAAGAGTACGTTAAATTCTTTGGACTTTACGAATTCTTTCGGCTCAGTCCTCCTGGTGTTTTTGTGTGTGAGCTACACATGGTAGATTGACGCAAGCTAAGAAAGGTATAGAAAAGCCTTAAATGGTGGTATTTTTTGAATTTATTAGTATAACGTAAATTCTTTCTAAACGTCCCAGCACCCGAGCAAAGAAATCGGCCAGCCGAAGGAAGGAATTTAATGAATCATAATTGTTATTATTTATTCACCATCGCACATATGCATACCCTATATTCATTGATCCAATTTTATGGCTTTTAAAACGCAGTCCGAAATGTGCGGTTTAATTTATTGATGATGATCTCTTGATGTTGTTTGGAAGTAAACTGAAAAGAATGAAAGATAGAGATCCCCTGAATGGGCCCAAATGATTCCATGGTATGATTAAAAAATAGAGTGCTAGAATGTTAAACATCCACCAAAACAGCCAAGTCTAAAACTAGTGTGCTAGCCAGCAGGGGAAGGGCAAGTCGGCATTTACCGCACTAGCTCAAACCAACAGGCCGCCCTTCCCTTTGAGGGTGCCGCCCCTTCAAAGCATACACCCCATGCTTATTTGGCCATTCTTGGAGGGCATGGGCAATTAGCTACACCCCAGGCACCTTATTCTCATCTTTTAGTTAACGGCCTAACCATGGTTAAATCCACTAACCACAGTTAAGAGAATCCTAATCGCTATTCTCATCTGTCCATCCTAACTGTGGTTAAGTTTCAAACTGTGGTTCCACTAACCACAGTTAAGTCAGCCCTTAACAGTGGTTAACTCCTAACCGCTATTCTCATCTTCCCATCCTAACTGTGGTTAAGCCCTTAACCATAGTTAACCTAACTGCAAGTCAAAGTCCGGTTAAGCATAGAAAATGATGAAGAATCGATGAAAAATGCAAAAAATAATACAACATAAATATGATAAAATAATAAAATGGTATTTTTTACGATCCCCAATTTCTATAGGAATAAATTTATAAATTTTTGGACACAGGTCCGTCACTTTTTAAATTCACTTTTTTAAACAATAGGCCGAATAGCTAGGACAAGTCATATTTATCGTAAATGACATGTTGAATGTTGAAAAAATTGAGATCTTAAGGTAATTTGAAATTATGCATAAATTGAATTTTTCTTTTTAATGATTTTTCTTAATAGTTTTATAATTTTTTAAATTTAATACATTTTGTTTATCGTGTTATTCTCATAATTTCTTTTGTTTCGTTGAGTTGCCAGCCTAACTATGGTTAAATTAACTGTGGTTAACTTAACTATGGTTTGCTTAACTATGGTTAGAGATGAGAATAGCGATTAAGGGATGGCGCTAACCATGGTTAGTGGAACCGTGTTTAAGGCCCTTAACTGTGGTTAAGCTAACCAAAAGATGAGAATAAGGTCCCAGATCTTGGGGGAGGGGAAGGACTATGCTAATTAATTAATTAATTAATTCCTACATTAGTGCAACATAAGTTTATATAGGGTAAAAAATCCAATTAACTATTAATTGCCTGTTTACTCCTTTATCGGTTATATTAGTTAATGCAACTAAGATAGAAATATTCATTAATTATTCCCACGGCCTAATATAAACTTTAGGCCCAGTGGGGAGATAAGTGGAGATAACAATTAACAATCACTTCAGTTATCAGAGTTGGGGCATCACAACAATTAATAATTTAATCAAATTCGTTATTCCTGTGGTATTCTCGAAATTTTATGTATATGGGCAATTTGAACATAAAAAAATACTAATTACTAATGTTTAAATATCTTTCATATCATAACTTTTGTGTTTGTAGGCGATGAGAGCTTGCTAAGTACCAAATACTTTTAGAACTTCTCTGAAAATTTCAGTTTCTTTTTTGGGAAATTTAAAAATTTCGAAAAAATTGAAGTGTTCAGACCAAAAACGAACATAATTTATGCATATGCATCTTTTCTTTTAATTAGTCCCAGAAAGTTTTTCGAAAATATTCGTTTTGATGGATAGATTATTAACATATAATGAATGACAATTGTTTCTTTTGAAATTTTAATTTTTATATTTAACAGAATTAAACAAAAAATTATTCTTCGATTTCATCGTTCATAGACAGATGGAATTTAATAGAATAATAGAAAAATTGTTTCCTACGTCCTGAGTTATGGCCGATTTGTGTTCACGTGAATTATCAATCAAAAAAAACCTATCGCATTATTCTATTCGTCAGATTGAAGCTTTTTTCCAATTGAAGTTTCTCCCCATTTTTTTATATTGAAAGAACATTGAAAAAGACAATTTACGATATTTGAGGAATAATCAAAAAATCACGAGGTCGTTGATTGCCACATGTGGCGCACCCTGACCATCATAGTTTTCCGTGATGAACGAACTTAAAAAATAAAATCAGTGATTATGACAACTCATCAGCAGATCAAGCTTGTTGTGAAATTGATCGAAGAGTCTAACTCCCAAATGTTCCCAAAATATTAAGGCCTAACAATCGGCCAGACGAAACTCGCCGAAAAAAATCCCATCAAATCAACTGTTTATGAATTGTCTATAGTTAGACCTATTTATAGACAGTTAGGTTATGTCTATTAATAGGACCCGACATTTGGGGATTTTGATATACCTCGGCTCAAATATCTAAAAATAATAATTTTGTTATCAAAAAATAGAGCAAAAAATTAACTACAAAATAAGCCTATGTCCTATCAAATTTGGCCAGCAGCCAAAAAGTTATGGCCAAGTATACAATTAGCGGCCAAGTTCGGAGTATTTTGGCTATTTTTTTAAGTGAAGCAATTCGATGGGCTTAGGCTTATTTTATAGTTAATTTTTTGCTCGATTAAAATTATTTTTTGTTGCTTTTGAGCCGAGATATAACAAATGGTCTCCGAAAGTCGGGATACCCAAATGTAATATTAAATATGAAACAGGACCTTTCAGTGGTATTTTTATAAGGACAATTTTTTTCTTGAGAGTTCACTTCACCAAAAAGCAACATACGGTGTCCCACCGTCGTCGTTGCCATAGAAAACCTCCTCCCGGAACAATTGGCTCAATACCGGATTAAGCGGGACAAATTGATAGACAACATGGTGAACAGCTAAAAAAGGGTCTTGGCAGATGGTGGCAACACGTCCATGTTGTACACCATGGATCCAAATCTACAAGTAAGATGGCCAAATTACATGGATGAAGGATAACGACATGCCAGTTTCATGTTTAAATTGTTATTTTATTTTTAACTTACGTTTTTTTTAAGACTTCAATGGAAAATATTAAAATAAAAAATAAATTTCAGCTAATAATATTTTTTTATTGGCTTGAACCATCGAGAATGAGACTAAGTGTCCCGGCGTGGATAAAATATATCCTTAAAAGATGAGTGGAAAATCAGCAAAACTCAACCATAAATCTACCCAAGACTAATTCCCTTCTAAAAATACCAGTAAGGGATGTAATCTTATAAAAAAGTGAATGCTTTAAATCCAGGCAACCATGCTAAAACTCATAAAAATTCTCAAAAATGATGGCGATTCTAAATAGGAAAATTTAAATTTGTAAGGTTAAGGTCCTCAAAATTTATTTAAAAAATACACAAAAAAGAAGAAATTCAAATGAGAAATATCAAACATTATAAATTACATATGCCCAACGCCTTTCTCAATTCTACCTGAAGTGGCAAGTGTTTCCGCGTTCCGGCGCGCCATTGTTCCGCCGCGACACGCCGTAACTCATCGGTATCTTCGGGCGGCATAGGCACCCAAGGTGGCGATGTATGTACATAGAGCGAATGCAGATTCTGGAGGAAATATGATTTGACTATTTTAATTTTTGATATTGGGAGCAAAAACTGACCGGACAGAGGCGGACAAGTTGGTCCATCTCCGCAGTTGAAAATGATGCACATGGCACATTCAAATGCTAAATAATTTTAAAAATATCTTCAAAAAATATTTTATTTGGTCGGGGGCGTAAAAGAAAGCTTTTTTGATGTTAATTCATAGTTGTTAAAATTGGGTTATCAAGTTTTTAAGTTAGTTCCCATCTCGATCCCGTAAAAACCGGTGCTAGGCGTTAAAAAAGTGCCAATGGGGCGTTAAAAAATACCGCCACGAGCTATAGTCGGGTCTAAAACTTTTTTGTTAGACTTGTTAGACAAAAAAAGTGTAAACGACAAAGTTGTGCAGAATTTTACGCTGATACGAATGGCATATTTTATTTTTCGAAATTCGGCCAAAAAGTTCGAAATATCCCCTAAAAACCGTATTTTTCGGTATTTCAGCAAAATTTCGAACTTTTTGGCCGAATTTCGAAAAACAAAATATATCATTCGAATCAGCATAAAATACTGAACAATTTTGCCTTTTATACTTTTTGTCTAACAAGTACAACAAAAAAGTTTTAAGCCAAGTTCTTGCATTTGGCACTTTTTAACGTCCTAGCAACGTAAAGCCCTTGGTACTCTCACTCTCATTGTCAGTGCACTTAACTCCTAACATTTTTAGATTTTTGAGATCTGTATGGGCGAACATACTACTTGAGAGATTTCGATCAATGTCTAATTTTTTGGTTTTAATCTACTGATCATAGCAATGGGCCCGATCACAAAATATTTAATATGCGAGTCAGAAAAATGTGGAAATCTGACTTCCTTTTTGGACTAATTTCGAAATGATTGGTCGGATGTGCATGAGTTCCTCTGTTCTCTCTCCTTGCCTATGTCCTTTCATTGGAGTGGGCGTGTCCCTCGCCTAGTCCAAATAAATGCCTTCTCCAATGCAAACAAAGAAACTTACATAAAATCGCTTCAAGAAATTGCAACTTAAAGGGATTTCCACATTTTCTTACATGCATTTTATTTAAGCTTTAAGTGTTGACTCGAAGCTGACCTCCAATTTGCCGTTTTGGCTATCTTCAGCAGTTGGCATTCAATGCCATGGAACTCATCCAATTCCCACGGGAAAGTAACTTCGATGTCCAAACTGAAAGATCGGAGTTGGGGAGCAGCAGTGGCCAGACGGCCAATGGGTTCAAATTGTCAGAAGAGTGAGCATCAAAAAAGGAAAGCCGAAGATGGACAAGGCCATGAAAGGATGGGAAGCGAAGCACATCCGGAAGTTGCTAAAATGGAGCGAAAAATTAAAAGGGAGGATGAAAATCGGGAAAAAATAAAATGCCAACCTGAATGCCGAGGCCTATTTGAAAGGCAACTAAGTGTGGCAAATTGGCCAAACATGAGGACAATAAATCGATATAGTAGACGGCACGCAAATTGAGAAAACGGAGGCTAAATGTTTAAGATGTGTTTGTTAGGGTTCAAAAATTTTATGATTTTTTTGACGAAGCCAAAAACCCACCTTTTCAGCTCGGAAATTCGAAGCAGCACCGGTTCTCTAACCCTAGTGGAGTGGCTGGAGTCTAAGTAGAGAGCCGCGAACCCAGGAGATGTAGTTTGCACCCTTGCCAGCATTTGTTCCAGGTCCGGACTGTAAGTTTTTTTTACCATATATATTTTATTGATTCCAGTGAAAAAATAATAATTTTCATTTTTGTACATATAGAGTTATCTTTTTACACCAAACTCACTTCTCTAGGTTTTACTTGAAAAAAAGTATAACATTTTTCTGGCGCGGGGGAGGGAACGACCGGGGGGGGGGGGGNGGAGGAGGGGATAAGCATAGGCTTATTCGAACCGGTCCATTGAGAAAAAGTTATTCTTTTTGTGTAGGTTATTTCAAATGGATCTAGGCTTTATTTGTAATTTTTTGCTCTATTTTATGACTGTAAATGCTTATTTCTAGGTTGCGTTTGAGCCGAGTTATAACCCTGATCCCCAAAAGTCGGGCTCCCAAATGTCGAAAAGAATCCGAACTTATTAGTCAGCGTCGTTTGACCTATGATTCCAAAATTTTCGGAGGGGGAGGGGGTTTTCGATTTCGAAATATCGATTCGATTTAGGAAGTTTTGCCGGTTTCGATTCCTACAAATGTGAATTCAAGTGGTCCGGAATTTTGGATGTCTACCTGTCGAACTCAAAGCTGATTAGATAGAGAGAACGGAGATGGGCCGACAAATGGGAGCAAATATCATTGGCGTAATTTTGATGGAAGGAAAAGTTGAGGCCAAGATGGCGGAGATGGGGTAAATGGCTCAACAGGGTATGGCCAAGTTGATGAGGATAATCCTGTGAGAAGGAAATTATATTTTCGAATACCAATGACCACTAAACTCAGGGATGTCATTTGTCCTGATTTATCAGATTTGTCCTGATTTGGAGGGTCCAGATCTGACAAAATAAAAATGTCCTGATTTGTCAGATTTGTCCTGATTTTCGACCTCTGTCCTTATTTTGTCCTGATTTTCTGATTTTTGTTGAAATTTCTCAAAAAATGAGCAATTTTCTTAAGGAAAAATTATTCCATTTTCAAAAATTTTCTCCGGCGGCCCCTATCGGGACCGCCGGCACTCTAATATAGCATATTTTTCAAAAATGATCTTAAAAATGGTCAATTTTCTTAAGAAAAAAGGACTAAATTTTAAAAATTTCCTCCGGCGGCCCATATCGGGACCGCCGGCACCCAATCCGTGATATCTTCGGCGCCACTTCTTAGAACCAAAAAATGGTCAATTTTCTTAAAGGAAAAAGACTAAATTTTCCAAATTTTCTCCGGCGGCCCCTGTCGGGACCGCCGGCACCCCTCCCATAGTAAAAATTTTTGCAAAAAAGCGGAGTTCCGTATGGCATGATCACAGCTCAAATGCTACGTCGTGAAGGTGAAGGTAAACTATGATTTGGATTGTTCACAGATGTATGATTTGCTCATTTCTTCCCCCAAATTGTTAAAATTGATCATGGGTGGTGAGAAATATGAATATTCGAACTAATATACAAGAATAAATCGATTTACAATTGGTTCAAAAGCATTTTACAAAATGTCCTGTTTTGATCATGAAATCTGATTTTTTTAAGCCTTTGTCCTGATTTTGAAAAATTTTCGATGACATCCCTGACTAAACTAGCCATTTAAAATATATAAAATACTTAATTCCGAAAGGTTTTAAATTTTTTCGAACAAGCTCATAAGGAAGCCACGAACGTTGTTGAATATAGCTTAAACTACTAACTAAGGCACCCGCTTTTCGATTTCATTTATTTAGTCAAAAATCCTGATTATGTGGCCAGTTTAAGCGACCGTATCCCTTGTTTTTTGTTCACAATTTTCCAGCGATGTCATGATCAGTTCTTCAAATTTCCCAATGTTTTATCTGTTTTATCTAAGTATATCTTGATCATATACGATATCATTTTACCGGAACCTACGAATCTTCGAAGCCAACTAACCATCCCAAAAAGGGTCAAAGAGCGGAGACGAGCGCCAAACTCCGGGAATGGGTCCAGCACATTGGCAGCCAACATTTCCATTTGGCAAGAAGTGAATGTCAGGCGCCGCAATGCCGGAAGATTGCCGGCGATTAGGCGCATCTGAAAAATCCACAGAGTGAAAATAGGAAAGATTATTGGCAGTTTACGAGGTGATAACAAAGAAAATTCATGTATTTAATAAAAGTTGAAACGCTCATAAATATATTTTTTATTTCACCTTTTCACCTCATATATTTTATTGTTCAGATATCTCTCCATTCCTCACCGCCATAAACGAATTCGAAAAAATACTTAATGAAAGAAATGAATGAATTTTTTTAATTTGGGCAATTTTCTTATACATTGGCTATAAATCAGAGAAGGGTGGTTTCTCGTGTTCGATTATAATTTTTTTGAAAGAAGGAATGAAGTTCAAAAATAAGTATTTCACTGGGGAAAATCTCCAAAAAAATAAGGACACTTTGAAAGATAAAAAAATAGTAGGAATATTTTAGGTATATTTGTCTCCAATATAATATTTTCTTTTTTTTTAATTTTTAATTGTAATTTAAGATGCCTTTTCTTGAAAATTTAGGACTATTTTTTGGAAAATTGGTCATTTTTAAATGAAATTTCCAAGAAAATTCAGTGTGTGAGGTGTTGGCGGCCCCGAAAGGGGCGGCCGGAGAAAAGTTTGTAAATTTAGATATTTCCTTATGAAAATTGGTCTTTTTGAAAAAATTTCAAAATCCCAAATATAAGGACAACTCATAAATAAGGACAGATAACATTTCTGCTTCAAATTAAATATTTTTTAGATGCTGATTTTTTTATTTTTGCATATTTAGTAAATTTTGACTTTTTTTAATTTTGTTTATTTTAGGTGCTTATTTTTCCAATTTACATGCCTCACTATAACTACCAGTCAGTATTTCTTTTCTCCTATCAAAAGTTGATGTTCAAGTAATACTTCTATAAACTCTAGTAAAATCTGTTTTAATTTCATTTTTTTAATTTGATTTCCCATACGAAGTTGGAGTCGATGTCCATGTTGTAGAAACTGCACTCAACCAAACGGTTGCCGCGCCGCTGGCCAATCGGCACAGCCCATTTGTCCGGTGTAAACATGTGCCCGTGGGGATTCCGATGGTTTACAACTTGGCTAATGTGTTTCCACCCGTGTTCCCGCATGATTTTACGCCACCGTCGACAAATCACCTCAAGCTTGAGCTTCTCTCGAAAGTCGTCGATGCGCCGAAAGATCATCAGCTTAAATGAAAAAGAAAAATTCATTTCTTTGATGCTTCAATCTAGTGTGTAAAACATTGGACAAATTGTCATTAAATTTTGCCAAAATAAACAAATTTCAAAAATGCAACCAATACCCAATTCATTTGGTCAAAACAAAGAATGGTGAAAAAAAATTTAGTTTGTCTATCCTATCAGCATTTATTCGGGATTTTTATTGGATCTCACAGAATAAAAAAAGATCTCATAAAAAGCATAAATAAATTTTTTTATCGTGCTTGTTTAATTTACCAAGAAATCAATGTCATCATCTGGATTCTACAATTTATTTGAAGTTTCTTTAAAAATTATGTTCAAAATTATGCATTTAGGTCAATTGTATCCTGCATTTTGAAAAGGATAATAGGAAATGGTCAATAAATCAAGAGATCACTCGCTGGCAAACGCGGTTCATCCCGACCATCATGACTGTATTAAGACACGAATGAGCTTAAAAAATCAAATTAGGGCAATTGCCCTAATTTTTTTGCCCTAATTTGATTTTTTAAGCTCATTCGTGTCCTAATACATTCATTTTGGTCGGGATGAACCGCGTTTGCCAGCGAGTGATCTCTTGATTTTTTTTGCTAGGTCGCTCCTTTAAGGTTAAAATTGGTGAAAATTATTCAGATCCATTTCTAACACATTCTGAGGTACCTCAAGGCAGTGTGTTGGGACCGCTTTTATTTTTGGTCTTTATAAATGACTTGCCTGATTTCCTGCCAAAAAATATTGGAATTAAATATATGCTGATGATGTAAAACTATATTTCTCCCATGAGAATGATAGTGCGAGAGAAATTCTTAAAGAGGCTCTTTTATTATTAGAACAATGGTCTAGAAATAATGGCATTGAAATCTCACTCTCCAAATGTTATGTCCTTTATTTAGGCTCAAAAAAGATAAAATGGAATATAAACTTTTTGAAAAGAGAATTGTAGAAACTGAATGTATAAGAGATCTTGGCATTATGATCGATAGAAAACTTTCCTTTTCGGAACATATAAAGAAGGTAATAAAACAAGGTTATTTATGTTCTTACCAATTATTAAAAATTTTGAAAACACGTGATCTAAACAATCTTGTATTTGCTTATAAGACATATATCAGACCTTTACTTGAATATGGCACTGAAGTTTGGAACCCACAAACAAAACAAAACATAATTAAATTGGAGAAGATTTAAAAATTTTTCACGAGAAAAGCTTTCGAAGTGTGGATTGGCTAAACGTCCTTACGAAGAAAGACTTAAAATATGTTGTCTTAAAAGGCCAAATATTAGGAGTAATATTGGGGATCTCGCTATGGTTCATAAAATGATTTACAACAAAGTAGATATTAGGCTTCAAAAATACTTCATTCAAACTAAAAGAGCTTGCCGAAAACCTTATCATTTTCAAAATAGGCGTCTTAGTAATAAAACTCAACATAACTTTTTTGCAAGAATTCTTTCATATTGGAATAGATTGCCAAAAGAGATTATGGAAATCCATTGTACAGATAAATTTAAGAGTGCCCTGGGAGAGCTGGATTTAGGCGTTTGGTAATTCCACCCATCTCTATTGTCACCCTAACTTATTGTTGTTTTGCTCATTTTTTTCCTTATTCCACATTTATTTATTTATTTTATTGTATTTGATGTGTATTGACCATTGTAATTTTATTGCCACGGCACCTTGTGGTTTGACTTGAAATAAATTGAATTGAAAAAAATCAATCTTGAGTAAGTGCACATCCAAAATATAACTATTTTGTGTGTCTAGGAGAGAAAAAATATGGCCAAGTGATTGATTGTCAAAAAGGCCCAATATTGACTTATAACCAAATCAGATAGGCTATTAGTATTTTGCCTTGCCAAAATTCTCCTTTAAATTTTTTCAGGTTTAAACGAGGATAAATCTGAACAATTTTTATAACATGAATTCTAGCGAATGAACGATTATGGCGAATTATTAACACTAGCACCTTTTATTTTTCTCTCTAATTCTGTCACATACTATTTTCTAGCGGATTACAGTAACAGGAAACAGAAATTCGCTTCAAAGTTCATTAAAAGTGCATTTCTACTGATGAGTAACTATTTTCCTTTTATCTCTGCTGATTCTCCATCACATCCTTCAATGCTGGGTATAATTTTCGGTAAATGTGGTAACTCCTCTCATAAGCTTCTCTCATCTCTTCATTCGGCTTTATGCATTTCCCAATTTTTGGGGCCGTACAAACTTCCATCGGATCCAATTGCTCCGCCGCGATGAGAGCAAAACGGGCAGCACCGAAGGCGGAGCCGAAATCGCCGCCATCGGAAGGCAAATCAATGGGAATGTTCAGAATGGTGGCCAGGGAGCGCAACCAGTACAGGCACCGGGAACCGCCGCCGACGGCGGTGACCCGGGAGAGCTTGGTGCCAGTCAGGCGAAGGGCCTCCAAAGAGTCGCGGAAGGCGAATGAAACCCCCTCGAGAACAGCCTAAAGCGATGGGGGGAAGAAGGCGGAACATTTGGTGCTAGGGTGTTAAAAAAAAGTGCCAAGGGCATTAAAAAATGGCAAATGCAAAATTTTGGCCGAAAACTTTTTTAAAAGATAAAAGGTTGAAAGTATAAAAAAGCCATTGTGCATAAATTTGTGCTGTATCTTTTGATAATTTTAATTATTCGAAATTCGAACAAAAAGTTCGAAATTTTCCCGATATACTGAAAGTAGAGTTTTTAGGACATTTCGACTTTTTGTTCGAATTTCGAAAAATTAAAAATATCCGAGGATAGAGCAGAAAATTCTGCACAATGGCTTTTATTAGCCTGTCTTAAAAAAGTTTTTTATTTTTTAAAATTTTGAATTTGGCACTATTTTTTAACGTACTAGCACCGTAACATTCATTGAGCATAAAAAGGATTGCTCATCAATTCCATGTTCATGTCACGCACTTGTGTCATTGCTCTCCGATCAGTTTGATGAGAGAGCCCGACAAAGCTGGCCCGAATCTGCGCATCGTTGTGCGGAGTTCGTTCTCCGCCCAAATACGGCAGGAAAACAACGCTTCCCGGGGGCATCAGGTCATCGCCGAGTTCGGCAGTCAACTGTGCCGGAGTTGTGTCAGTCACACGTGCCAACCAGTTCAGCGAGTCGGTGGCGGACATAATGACGCCAGAATGGAACCAAGAGTTGGACAGGAAGCAGAAGGTGTGGACACCACGGTCGGGGACAGAGCGGAGGGTGTCCGAGGGGCACAGCAGAATGCCGGAGGTGCCAAGGCACAGCAGAGAGGAGCCAGGTCGAACCTGATGAGTAGGGAACGGATTTTTAGTTGCTAAAAATCCAAAATAGTTAATCATTTTAATTTTTACCCCAAATAATTGCTAAAAGCCAAAAAAGGGCCAAAATAGTTTTTTATCCCATTTTTGTTGCATTTTTATGAAGGATTTTTTGGCCAAAAAAGTCCAAAATATTTATTGTTTTTAAAAAAATCTTCAAAAGCTTCAAAACCATCTAAAAACATGTTTTTCGTGCATATTTAATTAAATAAATTAACAAAATATTTACAAACTAAAAATCCGGGCTCTACTGATGAGTGAGTGGTATGCAAATTACATGCATCATTTTGCTTGAACATTTTTAAAAGTCATATAGCTTTTTTAGATATGTATTTAGTAGAGATCGGCCTGGGTCTGGAACCAGCCTGGGTTTTTCTGGGGTTTTTCTGGGTTTTTCTGGGGTTTTTCTGGGTTTTTTTCTGGGTCTGGGCTTGTCTGGGTTTTTCTGTGTCTGGGTTTTTCTGGGTTTTTTGCCCAGAAAAAACCAGACCCAGATGTTTTTGAAACCCAGACCCAGAACCCAGACCCAGGTTTTAAAATTTTGCCGATCTCTAGTATTTAGTATATTTTTGCTTTCTTTTCAACTCTCTCCTAACTATCGAACCATTTTTTTTAAATTTTTATAGGACGGATTCTTGTATCTGGTGACATTTCGTACACTGATGATTTCCGAACCTAATACATAACTCGGCTATACTCAATAAAGAAAAATGTTCTTGGCATCCTAAGATAGAGCATTACGAAATGAGTCTAAGCTAGTTCGGTTTGGCCCATCGAGAAAAAAATATGGCCAAGATAATCACTCGTATTGGTCAATTTTCAACCACGTGTGATCATCTTGGCCATAACTTTTTTCGCAATTGACCAATTCGAACTGAATTACATCCTTTCGTAGCTAATTTAATGCTCTATCTTTTAATATCAACAATAATTTTCTAGGTTAAATTTAAGCCGAGTTATTGGAATTAGAACTCACCGTGTACGAATTGTCAGCGACCCCTTTTAACAATATTATATCAAAATTTCACATTTCCTTGAATAATGAATAAATCCTATCCTATCCCACCGCTCCAATTCCAACAGCTGCCGCCGCGTTGTCTCCGGCCCCGCCAGCTACCGTAACCCTTCCGTCCCCGCAGATTCCCCACCGTTGGGCAAGTTCTGATCGGAGTGTTCCCGCGCGATCAGTACTTTCCACCAACTTTGGCATTTGGTCAACGGAAAGTCCGGTGGCGGCCAAAAGTTCCGGGCACCAACGACGGGTGGCCATGTCGAGCCAGGAAGTGCCGGCGGAGTCGTTCACGTCCGACAAGAAGTCGCCGGTCAGCCAGAAGCGCACAAAGTCCTTGGGCAGCAGAACCTGGTCGGAAAACAGAGATGGATGACTATTAGATTTCCGACAAAAAGTTTAGGCAATGTTCGAATTCAGAGTCGATTCGTTGGCGATTAATTGGCCATGTTTAAAGATGAAGAGCGGGGCAAAAAGTGAGTATTTCAAATGGTGCTATGTCGTCACAAAAAAAGCCATAATGGGCGTTTTAAAAAAAAAGTGTAAAACCCCAAACGTTCTCCAAAAACTTTTTATTAAGGCTTGCTAGGCCTTAACTTCCCAGCGACAAAATTGTGCAGAATTTTGCGCTCTATTAGCTGGCATTTTTAGTTTTTCGAAATTCGGAAAAAAAATTTCGAAATTTTCACGAAACACCTTATTTTTGATATTCGAAAATTTTCGAATTTTTGTTCGAATTTCGAAAAATAAAAATATCAGCAGATAGGGCATAAAGTTCTCACAATTTTTGTCACTGGAAATTCTGGCCTAACAAGCTTAAAATTTTTTTGGAGAATGTACTGGATTTTTTTGTAAGAATCATTGTCAGCACCTTTTAAATCTAAAATTCAAATTAAGCTGAAAAGAGTTGCCTGAATTTTGAAACTTTGTAAGAGAATGACCAAAAACTTTTAACCGGTGAATTTGGTCGATCAGGAGCAGGGGTGGACGCAATCGGATTTTTTTAATCCGCAACCCGCAATCCGCAATTCGCAATCAAAATTTTTCATCCGCAATCCGCAAACCGCAATCCGCAACCCAAAAAAGGCCGCAATTTCCGCAATCCGCAACCCGCAATCCGCAATTTTTTGAAAATCGATTTATTGAATAAAAAATCGAAAATTTTTTTTGGATAAAATAAAATTTGGAAATTTTCTAAAAAATTAAAATGAAAAATTCTTTAGTTTAAAAATTCAAATTTAAAATTTTTTGAAAAATTCATATTTACAGACCCATCGCCAAACAGGGGCAGTAGGTGTGGGTAATTGGCCCTTCAGGGGAAATTAAATTTTTTAAGGAATCGCTATCAATTTTGGGAGGTCCATGTGTCTAAATGTATCAATTTTAGGAGGTCCGGCGGTCCCGATAGGGGCCGCCGGAGAAATTTTTGAATTTTAGATCAATTTCCAAGGCAAGTTTTTTGATGAAATTTCGCAAAAAAATTTTGGTGAAAATTCGTGAAATTTTTAAAATGTATTTTTCATACTAAAAGAATTTTAATAATCAAAAAATGAACGAAAAAAAAGAAAGATTTTAAAACATATAAAGTAGTGTAGAATTGAACTTGCGGTCTCGTCGCTTATACACTAATATTGTTACCATTGAGCCAAGCTCCCTTTGTATGTATAGCCATCCACCAAATTCCCTTATCTCTAGGATTCAAAATTGGATCTTTAGGGGTGTATTATCATCCCCAAATCCCCGCGGGGATGAAGGTCGGGGATCGGGGATGCTTAAGCTTAAATGATTTTCCATTTCTTCCCGGAACCGTTTCTTAAAATTTTTTTAGTCATTTTCTTTATAAGTTTAGAAATAATAGAATGAACAAAAAATAAAAAGTGTCGGCGGTCCCGACAGGGGTCGCCGGCGAAAATTTTGAAAAATACATGTCCATTCCTTCAAAATTTTCTTCATTTCTTGATTCAAAAAATAAAATTTCAAAAAAAACTTTTGATTCAAAAAAACTTTTTCAAAGAAATTTTAAAAAGTTTCTCCGAAAATGCCATCCTTAGGGGTGCTTAAAATTGCGGATTTTTTGCGGATTTTTCGAAAAAATCCGCAACTCGCAATCCGCAATCCGCAACCCAAAAAACCCCGCAATTTCCGCAACTCGCAATCCGCAATCCGCAATTGCGTCCACCCCTGATCAGGAGTAATCGAGTTTGATGGAGGACCTTTGCAATCGCCGCAAACACCTCCGGCTCGTTGCGCTTGACCCAAACCAATTTGGGTGCGGTGAACCCGGGGAACACCAAATTGCCGGTGGCGCGTCGGAAGTGCGGGTCCGCGTCCAGTTCCGCCGCCTCGCGGTGCGCACGCGTGTCATTCCACAAAATGCAGGGCCGGAGGGGATTGCCGGAAGAGTCCACCAGGGTTGCGCCTTGCATTTGGCCGCTCAGACCGATGCCCTTCAGAACACTGATTTCACCGGGATTTGATTGTTGCAGCTGATCGATCGCGTCCTGTCATAGGCATTGAGAATAGCATGCATAAAATAATTTGTGGCGAGAATTTTTTCAAAGAATTTAGGGAGAATAGTGGAACCAGCCAAAAATGATACACTGATTCATTATATTTATATGTAAATTTAAGGAACAGAGAAGTAGGATGCTAATGAAAGAAAAGGTGCGACCCCATAACAGAGAAAAGGAGAGAAGGGAAGCGAGGCAGATCATTCCCCCCCCCATGGCAGAAAAATGATTATAACTTTTTCAAGTAAAACCTAAAGAAGTGAGTTTGGTGTCAAAAGATAGACCTAAATGTCTGCTATAAACTTTTAAGAACAACCATCCGATGGACAAGTAGAAAAAAAGTTATGACCAAGTTAAGCCATAAAATCGTGGTTTTTTTGGCCAAAGATATGGTCATAACTTTTTTATATTCGGCCAAATCGGAGTTGTTATTGCAGGTTTATAGTAACATCTAATCTTTTGACATCAAACCCATTTCTTGAGGGTTTTACCTGAAAAATTATTACCTGAAAAAAAATTATAATTATTTTTCTAGCGGGGGGGGGACGACCGGGGAAGGGGGGGGGGATGATGTGCACCCAGTAGGGAAGGAACAAAAGGCACCTGATCAGATGGAAAATTGAAAAGGTCATTTTAGAAAAGTACCAAGATTTAACCAATTTTAAACTTTGGCTAGAAAATTCCTCAACTATAAAAGAAATAAATTAATTTTGAATAAATTTAATTATTACAGTACATACAATATTGATCAAACCTGAGCGGCACGGATCCAGTCCATAGGGTCCTGCTCGGACCAGCCGATCTGAGGCCGTGAGATGGCCAGTGGGCGGTTGCTTGAGGCAACAACGCGCTGATCACGGTTGATCAGAAGCACTTTGACAGCCGAAGTGCCCAAATCGATGCCAAGATACATTTTGGATTAATTATGACTGAGGTTTCCAGTGATTTTGACAGCAAAATTTTTTAAAGAAAAGGTATAAAATTTACCTGAATTTTTAGAATTTTGAATTCGAGAAAAATTATTCAAAGTGAAATAATCTGAATTTTTCTAACACGCCTAGAAAGAATCCATTGAAATTGGGAACTGATTAACCAGCTTATAATTTATAAATTGAAATTTTATTAGATTTTTGCGCTGATTAAATATTATCTTTTCGCTGTGAGAAAAAAAATGAAAAAGTGAGAGAGCATTAACAAACACTGTAAATTCGGTCAGAGAACACCCAAAAAATTCCTCGATTTGCTGTAGTGTGTAAATATAAGAACAAGAATAGTTCTACTAAATCACCAAATCGGATTACTCAAAAAACCCACTCTTTTTTTCCTCGCCGCTAAAAGACAATATAAAAAAGAAATATACATATCCATGCTAAAGTGAGTTTGGAAAAAATTTTTATCGACACGAATACTTAGAGACGAGGGATAGAAGAAATGGTGTATTATTTTGAGGAAAAGATCGAAAGAAAAAGTGAGAGATAAAGGGAAATTTTTACAGTAGTTTCGAATACTTTTCTAACATCAGTCAAAGGTTTCGGTATGCCATTTTTCTCTTCTTATTTTATTTGTTTTTATTAAAATTGGTTGGGAGGATATGCAAGCGGGAGAAAATTGAAAGGATCCTATTTGGAAGGGAACTTAGGTTCGCAAAGTTCCAAAAGCAACCCGATGGGATGGATCAGAAATTATAAAAAACAATAAAGGAGGCTGGCTTTTGTTTTCTATAAGGGTTCTAATGCATAAAAGCCACCACCAACCCATTGCTGTTGAAATTGTGGGTCAACGACGAAAAAGTGATCAAAATCCCGCTAATCAGAATACCACAATCGCCAACAACTTTTACGACGACGACGTCGTTGTTGGATGATAACGTTCTGAGTGCATTCAACGGGTCCTAAGATGAATATAGCCAATTTTCTAAGAAGAGCATGGCCAAAATCCACAATTTGGTGACCAAATTGCACTATTTAATCTGTTTCCAATTTTTATTCAAAAAATAAATGAAAAAGTAAATAAAGTAATATTAATTCATAAAAAGTCAAAAATTCTTTGGAGATTTTCATAGGCAAAAATCGGCGCAGACCACAATTATTGACATCACTAATCACTTTCGTTTTTTGAATAGAGTTCCGTCAAGCTCATCTCGTTCCTCTCTGTAATTAGAATTCAAACACGAACCGTAGTACGTACACCAACTTCATTAAGTATGTTTTACTTAGGTTTAGGTTTAGACTAGCAAGATGTCCAAAAACTAAAGATGTCCAAAAAACTCATTATCAACAAAATAATCGAATGCCAAAAATTTTCGAAAGTATTTCTTTTTTCATTTTTGGAAAAAATACGTATATTTTGCTGCCGATTATCATTCGATTCCACTACCTTTCTATAAATTTTTTATTTAAAATCTTCATAAACATTATAATTATTTGATCTTTATTTTTTAATTATATTTTATTTGGCATATTAGAATTTGCTAAGCTTTAATTATTTGTGTCTTAGTTGGAGTTTTAGACATTTTGTAATATAGACATGCAAGTTATCCATTCTTGCACTTTCGGATCAAACGACTCAGCACCGGTGTCCGAGTCCCAAAACTTTTTTCCTGGTATTTTGAATTTGAAAAATTTATTAATTTATTACGTTTATTACTTATCTAGAATAAAAATAAATAAATAATTATTCAAATATGATTTATTTTAAAAATTATTTGGCCAATATGACCGCTTGATCCCATAAAAAATTCAGATTCAATTCATTTCATGAATGTGAAAGCTTCATTCATTGATACCTACGTTGTTGTTTTTTTGCCGTTAATATTATCTGTAAGTGCTATTTGTAGCAGCATCCAAGGATCGGCCAAGTATAAGCACCAATTTTAGGGCCAAAGCCAAAAGAAATGCTTAATATCAATTTAGAGATCGTCGCCAAAGGACCAAAAAATAGTCGGTTTTGATGAGCAACTCAGAGAGGGTATAGGAATGGATCAACAGGTGAACGGTAAATGGTGATCTTGGTAATTTTTTATCCGTTTACTAATTGGTATGAAACAATGTTTAAGAGAATACAAAGGAGCAATGGTTCTACCCAGCAGCAGAAGAGCATGATTTACATATTATTCTAAGGAATGATCAAATGATCATGAGGTCACTTTTTGACGCGAGCGGTTCAGCAACATGATCATCATAGTAGTCCGTCACGAATGAGCTTGAAAAAAGGAATTAAAAAATTAAAGAATAGATGCTATGAAAAATAGAGCAGAAATATAGATCTAGTTATTTAAATTTTGTAATTCTCGAATTTGAATCAATTGTCCGAACTAGAAGTTGCGATCAAGCAACTATATTCGAGCGACAAAGAAAGGGCTATGAAATTAAACCCTTTTTTTACATCTACCAAATCCTACTAACTTGTAAGATCATTACATTCATCTTCAAATAGTTCCCGAGATTTTTCCAATGCTTTAATGCTTTAATGTACCAATCCAATGCTTTAATGTACCAATTTAAACAAGGTTGAATTTGCAAAAAATATATCTCAATATCAAATTCTTTGGCGATTATATTCATGATCTTTTTTTAATTTTAATGCTTTTACACATTGCTAATAATTTTTGAAGAATATTTTGGAAACCAGCAAAGTGAAGTGAAGTGAATCTAAGTGAAATGATCCAAAACGAACAAATTAACTGGAATATATATATATATATATATATATATATATATTCAGAAAAAAAATAATCGAATATAATAATGGCAGAAATATTTAAATACAAGGGTGATTCAAAAGTTTTCTCGTTTTTCGATGTTCTGTTGAATATTTCAATAAAGTCCCTACAAAACCATATGAATATTGGTTGTCAAACGAAAGATTGCTTTCTCTAGATCATTTAGTATTTTTTGAAGAAATTCGAACTTCAGGCATATATAAAGAATTTTATTAAACTAATTTTAGGCGAAATTCGATTTTTCGACTATCTGACCACCTTTTTGAGCACCCTTATATATCTGGTTGTAAAAGATGTTAGAACAAAATTTTTAACTAATTTTCGCGGGAAACTCAATTCCTTATCATTGCCAAGAATGAAACTTACGGTATCCCATCATTGAACACCTCCTCCCGAAATAACTTGTCCAGCACCGGGTTGAGTGGGGCAAAAAAATAAGAGTAGCGGACGATCAGAAAAGGGTCTTGCCAGACGATGGCGTCAGATGGCACACGATCATGCTTCTCATGTATCCAGATCTGTAAGAAAGGACAATGTGATGAGCGATGACAAGGATGGGAGACAATAAAATTTCAACTCTTCATTATGTTACCTCTCACTTTTTCTTATTAGAATAAAAAATTTTTGAATGCTCCGGAGTTGTTCTAATCACTATTGTTTTGTCGAAGAAGTCCATTAAATCTATAGTTTCTCTTCTTCTTCTTTTATAAACCTCTCTGTATTGGCACATACGCATTTAAACATTTTAATTTGTTAAATAATACTAAAAATTTTAATAAAATTTTTCAACCAATGGATTAATTTTTTTCGCCAATGAATGAAGCTTTAGAAATATAATTTTATTTCCTCTAAAATAAGACAGGGGTCTCATTTTTTTCAAATCCCCTCATTGGGAAGTCTTATTTTAGAGGAAATATGGTATATGAAAATAGTAGAGAAAAATAGTTCCTTTATTTTGGTGTGGTGGAACTGACCAAAAAATCGCCTTGTTGCCGGTTTGAATCCCACACTTTTATTTTGAGTTTCATTGAATTTTGACAAAAAATTGAATCAATCGTGGTATGACTTTTGCAGATCCGACTTTTGCAGACGACACTTGCAGACGACTTTTGCAGACCCGACAATTACAGACCAATTATTAGAGAAAAAGTAATTCGCATTCGCATATACCTATGTAAAATAGGCAAACAAAAAAAGAAAATTAATAATTTTTAAAAAAAATTTGCCCCTTTCTCAGGGGCTACTCGGTACTCGGTCAATAAATAAATGAAAAAAAAAATATAAATAAAAATTCAAGGGAATATATATAAAAGGGTAACTCGTTTACGAAAATCTCCTTCAATATTTTGAAAATTAAGATGATGATTTTTGATTAAGTTTCTGATGGTTTTCCGATTTTCAATTGTTATTTTCGCTTAATTCTTAATTTTTCTGTTTCATTTTCCCTCTATTCATATAGAATTTCTGATGTTTTCGGTCCGGGTAGAACTCGTCTGCAAAAGTCGGGTCTGCAAATGTCGGATCTGCAAAAGTCGTCTGCAAAAGTCGGTACGCCGAATCAACATCCTTAATGCTCCCCAATCATACCCGAAGTGGCAAGTGCTTCCGCATGCCGGCGCCCCATTGATGCGCCAAAACACTCCGCAACTCGGCGACTTCGGAAGACTGAGGCAGCAAACGGTTTGATAATTGTGCGTTGAATGAGTGTAGGTTCTGGGAAAATTGTGTTTATTTATGATAAATTCAATTTTTGATAGGGAAGGCAAGTTTGCTGAATAAGGGCAGATGATCCCGATAATGGAAGTCGGAGAATTGAGGCTTTTTAATTAGGAAAATTACGTGCTAAGTCATTGGTAGTGACAATGTTATCGTCACAATGGCCCAAGATATTTTCGGTTTTCCAAAATTCCAAAATTATAAAGTCGGGTTTTTCCAAAAAAAAAAAAATAATTATAACTTGAGTAAAGGTTTAAATTTAAAATATTTCTTGTTTAATATTTTAAACTTTTATTTATTGGACCGAATTTTGGATATGCCTCAAATGCCTTGGACCGCAAATGTCCTGTCACGCTTCAAACGCCCCCAATTTCATAGAAGGCAGTCTCCTCACACCTCTGACGCGGGACTTGATTGGGGAAGCCAAAACTGACCGGACAGAGGTGGACAAGCTGGTCAATACCCTCAATTGAAAACGATGCATCTGGCACATTCAAATACTAAATATAAAAAAATAATCTCCAAAATTCAATTGTTGAATAAATTGGAGTTAACTTAAAATGGCCCTTTGTTGGACTAGTAGGTGTCTTTGATCTATTGAGCCCTGGTCCTTTCCACGTTTTTTAATCGTATATTGATTTTAGCATTGCTAATCGGACCTCTAAAATGCCATTGCGGGCCATCTTTAGCAATTCGCATCCAACTTTTTGGGCCTGGTCTGGCGATTTCACATCGATCTCCAAACTAAGCGAGCGGAGTTGGGGCACAGTGGTGGCCAGAAGGCCAATGGAAGCACAATTGTCAGAAGCGTCAACGAAAAGGGAAAGACGCAGATGGGCAAGGCCACGGAGGGACGGGGAACGAAGAAAATCCGGAAGATGCTGAAATTGAAGTGAAAAATGGGGAAAGGGGAAGGAAAAGGGCAAAATGAAAAAAAAAAGATTATAAAGGACGAAACAGCTGTAATTAAGAATAAAAGTGTCATATGTAAAAGGACTTGAAAGAAAAATTGTA
This sequence comes from Rotylenchulus reniformis, assembly GCA_001026735.1. Lineage (NCBI taxonomy): Eukaryota > Metazoa > Nematoda > Chromadorea > Rhabditida > Hoplolaimidae > Rotylenchulus > Rotylenchulus reniformis. Next base: position 52,548 of record LDKF01000400.1, on the reverse strand, counting down.
AAAATAATCGTTGATTGAGGTAATGAAATTCCTGGCCTGAATGTTGAGGGATGTTTTGAAGGCACGTAAGTGTGGCAAATTGGCCAAACATGAGGACAACAAAGCGAAATCGTCGAAGTGATGGATGTGCAGATAACGAAGGCTAAATGTTTGAAAGGATTACCGCAAAATATTTAATAAATATGAAGAAACTTTTATATATGTTGCAGCCGATATCACTTTTTATTTGCATTTATTATTTGAATTTATAACAACTTTTTATTGTCAAAACTACAATAAGATATGTAAAAAATTATAGTCGATTTTTTAGCTGAATAGTTTATCGTGTTTTAACGAAAAATTTTTAGATTAAAAAATCATTTTAATATTTGAAACTTTCTTCATCTAGAGACCCAGGAAAGCATTGAGTTTGATGAAGAGGAATAAACGCTAGCCAAAAAAACTAAATAGGATGATAAAATTTAAAAATTTAATAAAAATTATGCTTTCTCTAAAAAATCCCTATGAAATAGGAAATGGAGTCTCCCTATCCATGTTAATGTATGCCCCTCGACCACATCCTTAAAACAGGCGAATTCATTTTAATCAAATCCCAAGAAGCCAAAATAGCAACAATTTATGTACTGTGACTTACTTTTTCATTTCAGAGATTTGAAGTAGCATCGGTCGGGTGACAGTGAAGAAGTTCAACCAGAGAACTTTGAGCCCAGTAGAGGCTGCTCGCACCTTTGCCAGCATTTGTTCCTGGTCCGAACTGAAGTTGTTAACCATAAATTGTTTTTTTTTAATTTTAATTTTTAAAAAGGTAAGTTCCCCGATTTTCCAGTCTTAAAATTTCAAAATAAATATCATGGATTTTGTTGGATTTCCTAAGCAGATTATTTTTAGGGGATATTTCTTTTAAATCCGAAACCATAATATTTTTCCAAAAATATTTAAAAAATGATCAGTAGATAAAAATGATTTTTTAAAATTCCTCTACCGATGGGGGATCTCTACCGATCAACAGTTCGGAATTTTGCTTCAACGTACTTGTTAGAAACAAAGCAATTGAGAAAAAGAGAACGGAGATGGCCGGAGAAATGGCCAGAGATTTCATTGGCCCAATTGTGGGTGGTGAAAGGAATATTGAAGCCGAGGTGGCGGAGACGGGGAAAGTGGCGCAAAAAGGTATGACTGAGCTGGGGACGATTCTGAAAAAAGAAAATGTAAATAAATATACATAGATGTAGGTCCAAACAAAACGAAAAATGGTAATTATGAATGGGTCGATTAATTCAAGAAAATGAGAAAGAAAAAAGTTAAAAATTTCAGGCATAAAAAATAAAGAAAGAGCAAGTCTAATGAGTGTATTATGCACCTTATTCAAAAATTAGAAATTCATTGCAGTTCAATTTAGAAAAAAGTCATTTTCTCAGGAAAAGGTGTAATATTTTGTTATGAGATGATGTTTTAAATTTTTTGGCCATTCTCATATCAATCCCCTAATTTTTAAAAATCTCATTTTAATAAAAATCTTTAACACTAACCTTAGTTTTTCCTTGAAATTTTAAATTAATTGTGAATTTATTGTTTTATAATTGATACTAAAAAATAATTACTAAAGTGTAAAAAATGTGGCCGGAATATTTTTGAATTTTAAATTCCCTTTTTTCTGAATTCTGAATTTTCCTTAAAAATCCGATAAAACTTCTTTTTATAGAGTCTTAAGTGATCTTCAGCTTGGATTGTAACTATATTTTCGGAAAAAGGCAGGACCATCCAGCCTACCATCGAGAAGCTCAAAGAGCGGAGATAAGCACCAAACTCCGGGAAAGGATCCAGCGCATTGGCATCCAATCCTTGCAACTGACAATCATCGAATTTTAAGTGCCGCAATGCGCGAAGATTTCCAGCGATTAAACGCATCTAAATAATATATAAAATTTGGGATGGAAACTTGATAATGCGATTGAGTTTTAAACACTTAAAAAAAGAAATAATTGTAAAACTATTTAACAATTATTCTTTATTTTCTTAAGCAGATTTAAAGGGAGGAATTTTAGTATCCCAATGGGCACTTAGGTAGATTTTCAAGAAATGACTATTATTCTTTAAATATTTATTCCAAATTATTCGTTTTTAGACAGAACCATCTTTAAATATTTTTATTTAAATTAAAAAAATATTGCACTAAAAAATCAGTTTTTTTGGAAAATTTAATTTTTCAAACCAAGTTGGAGTCGATAGGCACTGAGTAGAAGTTGCATTCGACCAAGTAATTACCACAATGCTCACCAATCGGTACAACCCATTGGTCCGGCGCAAGTTTGATCACCCGGGATGAGGACGCATCCAGGCGGCCATATCCAGCTTGGCGGACATGTTTCCAGCCATGGTCCCGCATGACTTGGCGCCACCATCGACAGACTTGCTCAAGCCTGATCATCTGTCGATAGTCATCGATGCGGCGAAAGATCATCAACTGAAGCGGATGGGGAAAAGTTTAGGGTTTATTTATAACAAGAACGAAATGAACAAACCAAAATTTCGCTTGGCAACCGATCCATGCTTTTGCTATATGTGGAAAAATATAAAACTATTATGATATATCTGGTAGTATTTTGAATCTGAATTATGAATTCTGTGAGAAAAATGATAAATATGCAAATTAAAATCCTAAACTGTAGTTTATTCAGCTAAAATTACAACAAACCTCATAAGCGTTATTTAAAGATGCCTCAAAACCCAAATGAGTCATTTATTCAAATTTCCCTCATAAAGGACGTTATTTAATTTTATCTCAAAACCTATATCGCCTTTGAAATGACAAAAAAAAAACGGAAAAACAACTGAAAAAGCAAAAAAAAAAATTAAAGTTTTTACAAAGTGAAAAATATATTTTTTTGTTTTGCTTTTGAGAATCAGCAGAGTGACTCATTGGATTTTGAGGGATAATAATGCGATTTGAATATGGAAATTTTTGGATAACGACATGGCATTTAGGGCTCGGAAAAATATCCATATAAAATCGCAAAATATCCTATAAAATATCCACCAAAAATCGCAAAATATCCGCATAAATAAGTAAAATATCCACATAAAATTTGAAATTAGATATGCATACCATGAAAAATTATTCAAAAAATTTTTATTGCTGGTTGAAGCTACTGCAAAGTGATATTTCAAGGTTCTCATGGAGAAAAATGGTCGAAAAATGAATAAAATAAAAATGCCAAATGGATTTAAAAAAATTGGAAATTGCATCCAATTATTTATTTTATTTTTCTAAATTAAAGAAAAAATTTATCCGAAATACTTGGGTAATTTTTTTGAGAAACAATTTACAAAAAGTTGAATTTATAGAAAATTTAGAAAAAATTGCAAAAAAAATTTTGATTGAAAATTTCTGGTTTTTATTGCATTTTTATTTATGAATTTCCCAAAAAAGGCACATGTAAATATCCAAATATCCATATAAAATCCTGAATATCCAAAAATGTCCAAAATATCCACACAAAAGTTGCTTTTTTGAACTCAAATCAAGCTAGAAATGCTTTTTATTTTATTTCTAGGCCATTTTGAGAAAATATACAGTTGGATATTTTCCCGAGCCCTAGTAATGTTCAACATATAAATAATAACTAAAATGGACAGTCAGAGGGATTTGCGGAAGAAAATCGAAATTGCCGGGGGAAATAATTCAAAATTATGATCAATATTTATTTGTCATTCCTGCAAATAAATCACTTTTATGTATATTTCTGGAAAATGAGAACTTTTTTTATAAAACGACTTATTGATTAATAAGAAGCAAATTATGGAAATAAATTTTATTAGAGATGGTGACCAAAATATTATGGGTAACAAATAATTATTGACTTCGTTAATCGATTTTATTCACTGCAAAAAATATGATGAGATTATCCAAGCCATTGGATTGCAAAATACAAGTGGATTGATCAAACTTGTTGGTTCTTATTTCGCAAGTGATTTTTTATCAATTGCCGTAATCGTGACGGTGAATGGTTCCCACCACAACACCGGATCCTGCTTGTCCAATATGGCCATGATTGTGTCCAATGTATGGTCATAGATCGGGCGGATGGACATACCGATGTCCTGGGCAAGCAACTTGCTGCCGATCATGCACCCGAGATGGTCCACCGCTTGGTCCGTCTCTCGCCAATAAGTCTCCATGGCATTCTTCACGCATTGGTCAATGATCTGGCGCAATATTGTCTTATGATCTCCGGGATAATTTGCTATGGAATAGCGAGATTGGATCTTGCATAGTTTGAACTTTGCATTCAATTGCACAACTTCGTCATCCAGCTGTTGCATACATTGAATGGCACTCTTCAGCAATAGTTGTTGGTCTATTTGCTTGTTGGCCATAATGTATCAATAACAAAATGTTCTGAACAAATACATAAATGATCTTTATTTAATAAAAGGAAAATTATGAGAAAATATGCACCGAAACCAGGGTTAATGAAAAAGAAGTTTAAGTTATCAATTTTTGAATTTTTCGCGAATTTTCATTTTTTTATATCTTTCATATAAAGAATGGAATTTAAAATAATAATTTAAAAATTCTTTTGTATGCTTAAGTACAAGAGTTAAACATATTATTTTCATTGAAATTTATTTTCAGATCCGGAGTTCAAGGAGAGGCATCTACCGTTGATTACGCGGGTGCCGCCGTTTCTAGTAACTTTTTTTACTTTAAAACTGGTTTTTATGTAACGATTCAATGTGCTTCCATGAGTGTAAATGAAAAAATGAGAAAAGTTCTTTATAAACAAACGTCTAATTTTTAAATTGAATTTTGCCGCTTTTTATGGCATTTTGCTCTTACTTTCAAAAAGAGCAAGTATGGCCAATGGCAAAGTTTGCCCGGATCCCGGTAGAACCTTTTGGACAGAATATAATATTTTTATATAATTTTTTAATTTTACTCATCAATTGGATAGAAATAAAATAGAATTTTTAAGGCTCCAAAAATATAGAAAAATTATCTTTTGTTAAACTTCCTATCTTGAATAATTATATGTTCCTATTTTCATTTTATTTCACGATATTTATGAAATATTTTGAGCAAATATTTAATAAAACCCAAAATTTTCAATTTTTGAAAAATTAAACCCAATCATCAACCCAATTAAAATTAAGGTGGCCGAGTGATAATGGTGTAACCTTGTTAAAAAAGCGGTGTGGAAGTTCTAATCCCATCTGAGAAATTAATTTTTTAAACATCTTTTACGTTCATGGCATTGGACGACGATTAAAATTTTTCAAAAATTTGAAATTTAAAACAATTACCCCGGTATTGGTTCTAACTCTATATTAATTTAGAGGAATAATAAATAAATCGAAATCGTATTATATACTACACAAAAAAGATCACCACAGAAATGATCCGAACTCCAAATCATGTATCAGATCTTCCCGTTTCATCAAAAAATGATCCGAGCAGCATAAGCATGGAACGATTGCCAAGCGAATTATTGGTCTGTTTTTTAATTTTATAATCTGACTGTCTCCACACATTTCAGTTGATGATCTTTCGCCGCATCGACAACTTTCTAGAGATGATCAAGCTTGAGCTGGTTTGTCGTCGGTGGCGCAAAATCATACGGAACCATGGGTGGAAACATGTCAGACGAGTTACATGTGGTCCAAAACATCACGGGGCAATAATACCTCGAGAAATGGCACCCGACAAATGGATTGGGCCGATTGGCAATCGTTGCGGCAACAATTTAGTCGAGTGTTGCTTCGCTTGGATAACCGTCGACTCCAAATTGGTTTGAAAATACAATCATGAAAAATCAGTTCAATGCGCGATTTAACAATTTTTTGGCTGATAAATTTTTTTAAAAATTTCAAAAATATCGAAATCGACAAATAATTATAATATAATTACTTCAATGCAAATTTTACATCTGCCTTATTTATATTTTGATTATTTTTAATCATAATCAATGACTGACTTCACTGAGGGGAGAAGGTGGGGGGGGGGCGGAATCCCCCAAGTCCAGAAAAAAATCAAAATGAAAAAGAAAATCAGAATAAAAAGTAATCAATTTTGTTAAGAAATAAATCCAAATTTTCCACCCAATCGCCTACAAGGATTTGGATTTTACTTTCTCTCTCTATTCCCTCACTCGAAAATTGAATTCTCTTTTTATAGATGCGCCTAATCGCCGGAAATCTTTTCGCACTGCGACACTTGGATTTTCGTTCCTGTGAATTGAAAAAATTTGAGGCAACTGCGTCATTCAGGGAGTTTGGTGCTCATCTCCGCTCTTTGACCTTTTATGACATGGTTTGTTTGGATCAATTTCACATTTTTCTGATTTTTTTTCGTTTATGCCCTTTGTCTCGGACTGGGTCGTTTCATCGCCCATTTGCAATAATTTTTTGAAGGCCACAGATTTCAAAAATTTTCACAGACCTCGGATTTTCAAGAATTTTCAGTGGCCTCGAATCTTCAAAAAAATTTCCGAGACCTAGGATTTTGAAGAAAAAATCAAGAAATTTCAGACTCGAGACCGAGACTCTCGAACAGCACTACTCGTTACGGCCCTATGTTGAATTATTTTGACAATTTTTCATTTGTACACCTTGCACTTTTTAACTTGAGCCCCCACGACCACTTCATTCTCAAAATACGATTGAAATCTACTATCTCGACTTTTTACATTTTTTTCAGTTTTATGAATTTCCACTAAACATGTTGTGCTATTTCTCTTGTCTCCGACACCTTTGCCTCCACCTTCGCCATTATCTGTCTCCCCAATACAACTTTGCCTCTTTCCCAAGTCGCTTCTTCGCCGAACTCCGTTCGCTTTACCTGAGTTCGATGATCAGGTACATAAATGGAAGAAAACTATTTTTAATAGGAAATTTATTTTTTTATAAATTAATATGCCTTTTCCATTTTTACTTTTTTTAGCCCGGACATTTTGATAAGGCTGCAGAACGACTCGCCAAGGCTCTCAGCACTCTATCTAGACTACTCTGATTTCAGTTATTTTGGACAGCACCAGCAGCAGTTGTTGAGCCTAATTTCCAAACTGAAAAAGTTGGTCTTTTGCATTCAAAAACGAAGATTTTACTCATAAATTGGAGCTTTTAAATTGAAAAATTCAAAAAATTTTTTAAACTCATGGACCGATATTTGTGAACGCTTCTCAAAAAATTCTTTCTATATGAATTTTCCGAATTTTTTTTATAACTTCATTTTTTACTCTTGAATGATCGATTCTGCTACATTCTAATTAGCATCCATAAATTTTGATCCACAAGTCTCGGTTCGCCAATCGCCATAGTTTTGATAGGATGGGGAAAGACATCAACTTGTTAGCGCAAACTTAGCATACATTTTATGGATTATACGATATTTGAGGCCGCCCCGACATTTAGACTCTCGCTATAACTCGGTTAAAATCAAACCTAGAGAAATTAGTTTGGTGTCAAAAAATATAGCAAAAAATTAGCTAAAAATGAACCCAAGACACACTCGAATTGGACCACTATGAAATAGGCCACAATAATAATATTGATATTGACCAAATTCACAGTTGCCCATCTTTTTTTGCAAAATGACTATTTTTAGTTTTTAAATTTCAGTCTCCGTTTCCTCCGAATTGGCTTCGACTTTGAGTCTATGGGACCAGAATCATTGGGCCCTTGTTTGATTGAATTGTCGCAACTTCATGCACTCAAATTGGATCTACTGAACCTACGCACTGAGGTCAAAACTTTTTTGTTGACTAGAAACAATTCAGAAAAACGGAGGATAAACTGATCTGATGATGGGCGTTTTTCTGGAAAATTTCTAAAATTTTCGAGGAGATTAGAAAATTAAAAAGGCCAATAGATAAGCATAAAATTCTGTAGTTGCCTTTTTAATTTCTTGCCTAAAATTTTTTTTTAGGTTGGCTTTTACATTTTGACCTTTTCGAGAAATTGGCAACATCCAAAAACTATAAAGGCAACGGTGTTTCGGTCTCTGCCATTCCACGGCCTTATCGGTTCTAGGTCGTAACTTTAAAAATGCCAAATGGGGCGAAACTAAAAAAGTGCCTAATGCAAAGGCTTGGCCGAATTTTTTTAATCTTGCCATGCCGAAGGTATAAAACGCCATTGTGCAGAATTTTATGCTTTACCTTATGTTATTTTTAATTTTTCGAAATTCGGACAAAAAATTCGAAATTTTCGCGAAAACCCCCTATTTTTCGATTTTGGTCAATTTTCAAAAATTAAAAATACCAGAAAATAGAGCTTAAAATTCTGCACCTTTGTTTTTTATAGTTTTGTCTAGGTGGCTTAAAAAAGTGTTTGGTCAAGCCTTTGTATTAGACACTTTTTTTAGTTTCGACCTAGCACCAGCCTTATAGACCTAAGTCTAACTCTTGTTCAAAGCTCCCAGATAATTCCTCATTTTGGAATTTAGTTAATGAAGTTCTGTATCAATTAACCATCCATTCGAAAAGAGCTTTTTCTCGCCATTTAAAGTTTTCTTTTATCATTTTTATGAAATTACAATAATTTTTATTCCCGATCTTCATGCTTTATTCCAATTCCAGCATCTTTCGGCGGTGTTTCGGTCCCTGCCCTTCCGTAGCCTCGTCCACCTGAGTCTAACTTTTATCCAACCTTTTGGAAGTTACGAACCCATTGGTCTCCTGTCCGACCTTGCTCCCCAACTCCGCTCTTTCAATTTGGATATCAGTGCTGCGTATTCGTTGGATCTGGCCCATAGGTGAACAAGGGGGCGGGGTCGACCCTCCCTGATTTCGTTCGTACGGGGTCCCGAAATCCGAGGGG
>LDKF01000399.1:48322-67841 GCA_001026735.1 Rotylenchulus reniformis | reverse complement strand
TTTTCCGTGTCGAGAAACGGGAGCAACGAACAGGGACATTTTATGGGTTGGACATGGACACAAACAACTTCTTGTCCACCTCAGAAAAAGTCTGATTTTCGAGGGTCCGAGGCCTGATTTTCAAGGGTTTGAGGCCTGATTTTTTGTAGGAGGGAGATGCTTCTGGGAAATTGCACTCCTCGACCTTCCAAACTTGATTTTCAAAGATTTGAGGCCTTATTTTTTGTAGCAGGAAGATGCTTCTAGGAAATTGCACTCCCTCGACCTAGCTCTGGCTAACCAATTTCTAGAAACTAGGGTTCAAATTCTCCGATTTTTTGGGCCTAATTTTTTCCCCAAAATATCGGTTTCCTAGGCTGCCCCCCCCCTATTCCCTGATTCCATGGTGCTAAGACGTTAAAAAATAGTGCCAAAATGCAAAATTTTGTACGAACTTTTTTTTGTTAGACTTGTTAGACAAAAAGTATAAAAGGCAAAGTTGTGCAGAATTTTACGCTGATTCGAATGGTATAAAAATTATTTCGAAATTCGGCCAAAGAGTTCGAAATTACCCCCCAAAAAAACCGTATTTTCAGTATTTCGGCAAAAATTCGAACTTTTTTGGCCGAATTTCGAAAAACAAAATATACCATTCGAATCAGCGTAAAATTCTGCACAACTTTGCCTTTTATACTTTTTGTCTAACAGGTCTAACAAAAAAGTTTTCGTACAAAATTTTGCATTTGGCACTTTTTTTAACGCCCCATTTGGCATTATTTTTTTAACGCCCTAGCACCGGATTCCATGCCTATTCCAGGTTGCCTAAGTTCTCTTAGGGAGCGAAAAATCCCGAATGTCCACAGGGGACCCAAAATGCCGGACTAGGTACCTCTTTTCCAGTTCCCACATGACTGTCTAAATCCCGGTTATCATGGTACCAAATGCCCAAGTTCCAGAACCTATAGCAGAAATTACCGTATACCCTGTGAAAATTCCTGATACCAATTCCTGATACCACCGCCAAACCCAAATGTTTGTACATAATATGGGGTGGGTGTGTGCTCCACTTTGGTTGTTGGAGAGGCTTATAACCTCCTTTTCGTTGCAGAACACCCAAACAATTTTCGCGCTACCGTATACCACACATGGTACTCTAATGAGATGAGAACAATAATATTAATAATTATTCTGACTCTTCACCCTCCTCCGTGGATTGGATGGATGGGGTAGAAAAATAATTTACTCTCTTCTGGAATGGATGGTATCATTGAGAGAGTTCCGGGTCTGAGGCGATTTACAAGGGGGAAAATTTTTCCAAAAAAAGCAAATTTGCAAGGGGGAAAATCACGGAAAATCCACAAAAATCCGTAAAAGCGTGACATAGTTTTTCGAAAAATCTTTTACCTCAAAAACAGGCCCAAAGACAATTTTTGGCACAGAATTTATGCCATGAAAAGCCTTTAAAATGACAGAAAAATAATTTCCAGTGAGGAGAATTGAACCTGCGCCCTAAACCTGTGCCACACTACGCCATTACCCACTCCGCCACTCGAGTTCCCTCAGAAAAAATTGAGGATTTTCTGAGCTTCCGAGAAAAATCCTCGAAAAGATTCCTTGAATCCACAATTTAAGAGGGTGCCTATGATGACTAAAGTCCAAAAAAAAATTTTTATTTTTGTGTCTTGGACCAATTAAAAATTTATATTCTCCCCAAAACCCCAAAGGATTGAAAGTTTTGATGCTAGGATAATGAATTCCTAAGAAAAAAAAAAAAGCAAAATTCGAAAATAAATTACTATAAGGGGCTTGAGCCCAAAAATTCTGGAAATAATCCTTCAAAATGCCCCAAATTTAAAGGAGGGGGTACAGAGCCCAACAAAAATCTGTGTTTTTTATGTTTTCAACCTACATATAAAAACAGCGAAAAGTGGCTCAAAAATCCTAGCTACTCTCCGAAAAAAATCCCGGCTAAAATTCTTTGAAATTTCCAAATTTAATGGAGTAACCAAAAGTCCAAAACAAATTTTGTTTTCTGTTTTTAACCCATAAAAATCGAGCCCAAAAAATCTTTGGCCTTCTTATATCCGAAGGATTACGGTACCTACGAAAATCCGGCGGCCAATTTTTCTTCCGCCTCCGAGATGGATCATCAACATTTGTATTATTGCTTTTTCTGCGATGATCGAAAACAACGCCAAAAAGTTTAGGATTTTTGGAGCCCAAAAACGCCATTTGTCGTCGATTTTCGTTTTCCGTTGGCCAAACAACACGAGAGGGGGGGGGGNAATTAACCTGCCTAGCCAATCACGGGGGTTGGCCCCGCCCCCTCCTTCCGGAAGGCCACGCCCCTTTTCAGCAGAGAAGGGGCAAAGTGGGAGGGTGAGAAATGAGAACGAGAACCCCCATAATGCTAACATTAGTTTTGGGTTGGGAAGATAACCTTTTGCTGATTTTGGGAATTTTTCTTTGGCTTGCAAATTGCTTAACATTTCAGGATTTTTGGGGATTTTTAAAGGCCCTTAACCTATGGATTTTCCAGGACTTTTAATCACCCTAACCCTAAGGTTTTTTGGAACTTTTTTTAGCTCTCTAGCTTAAGAAGTATTTCTGGGATTTTCAAGCACCCTTAACCTTGCAAAAAACTCGTAAAAACCTTGATAATTTCATCCGGATCCGGAAAATAAGGGTGAATGGTTAAAAAAATCAGGAAAAATGGCATAAAAATATCAGGTAAATAGGGATAAAAATTTTCAAGAATTTTCAAAAAAACCCCATAGAAAATTCCTGCGAGGTAAGATACCCAGAGATTTTGGGTGGAAAACCTGAGAGCAAATCACAAAAAATGTGCCATTCCTAGGCTAAATGTTGTTCGAAAAATTCAAAAGACTCCTTTTAAAAAGTCCGGGATTAAATTTTTTTCGTAGATATAAAATCTCAATAATGCCCTCAAAAAATTTCCTGAGGATGATGCTAAGAAATCTTGAGATTTTCGAAAATTCAAAGGAGTAAATTCGAGTCCAAAAAAATTATCTAGTCCAAGTTATAGGCCTGGAAAATTCCTTAAAATTCGTAACAGAAAAAACTGAAAATCTAGGTTGCAAGCCTAAGAAAAATTCCCAAAATCAGCAAAAGGTTATCTTCCCAACCCAAAACTAATGTTAGCATTATGGGGGTTCTCGTTCTCATTTCTCACCCTCCCACTTTGCCCCTTCTCTGCTGAAAAGGGGCGTGGCCTTCCGGAAGGAGGGGGCGGGGCCAACCCCCGTGATTGGCTAGGCAGGTTAATTGGGCATGGGGTGGCCGATCGATCAGCGGCAGAGTGATCGCACAAATATTTTGATTACACAGGCCTCCCAGAGAGGACAGTTGTGGTCCGAAGAAGAAAGCCTAAGGGTTTAGGGGGTAGAAAATCGCGAAAATTCCTGAAACTTTTCCAGGGTTAGACTTTAAAGTCCTGCAAATCCTAGGATTTTGTAGGCGGTAGATCGCGAAACTCGTAGGGTTTGGGGTTTGAAAAAAATCAACAAATTACTTTAAAACAACCTTTAAAACCTTAGCCTAGAAGGGGGAGAAAATCCAGAAAACCCCATTGAAAAACCCATTATTGTTTGCAACTCACTAAAAAATAAGTTAGGAAGTTGAAAAAACCGATTTTTTTTAATTCCCTGGCACTAGAGAGAAGTTGGAAATTAGCCAATAAATCCTTAGTGGTAAGGCCTGAAATTGTTTAATTCATAGGTTCAGAAGGTTCAGAAGAAAATCCGAAAATCCATAAGATTCTTAGGCCTTAAAATTCTTTTTAGGACAGCAAGCTTGAAATGCCGAAAATTTCTCAGGGTTAAAAGGACTTGAAAAAATCGCGAAAAATCCTTAAAATCGGATTATTTATTTTCACACAAAAGGGCCAAAATATGTGTTCAAAAAATGGGGGCCAATTGTGTTTTTGGGTAAGCAATACCCTCAATCCTCCATATTTGTGGGCCTATTATGCTTTTTTGGGGTTAACGGAAAAAGAAAATCACGAAAAAATCTTTAAACCCCATATGGGGCTTGAAAATCCCTAAAAACCTAGGTCTAGAAAGGCTTGTGACGCCAAAAAACCAACAAATCCTTATTGGGGTTATGATAGCTTGAACGCGAAATTTATAAAATTAAAATTGCTATAGGCTGGAGGCGTGAAAATCCCGAAAAAACTCGGGTTAGAGGGGCTGAAATAGCGGAAAAATCCTTAAAATCCTCAGAGTTAGAGAAGGTTTGAACTACCGAAAATCCTAGAATACTAGATGTATTGGGCCTGAAAACCCCGAAAATCCATAGGCTTATGAGGCTTGAAAATTCTTAGAACAGTGAGGATTGGAAATCGCAAAAAATCCTTAAAATCGGATTAAAAGGACCAAAAATGTTCCAAAAAATGGGGCCAATTGTGTTTTTGGGTAAGCAATACCCCTCTCCCCCTCCATATTTGTGGGCCTATTATGCGCTTTTTGGGGATTTGGGTTTTTGGACATGGTAAGCCCCCACTTGGGAATTGTGTATGGTGGCGGGTCGCGCAGCTGCTGCTCCTTCTCGGCGGATTTTTTGTGGTACTGTACAGTTTTCTCCCGCCGCCGAACAAATCCTTAGGTTAAAAGGCTTGAAAAATCCCGAGAAAATCCCGGAAAATTCTTAGCACGGTGAAGTCCTCCCGCAGATACTCCTCCCGAAAATCCTCAAAATCCTTAGGTTGAAGGGTTTGAAAATCGCGAGAAATCCCAAAAAATTATCAGCTAGTGAGGTGTAGTGAAAAGCTGTAAATTGATTAAGGTTAGGAGATATCCTTGAAAATCCAAAAAAAGGCCTGAAAATCGTGAAAAATTCCCTAGAGTTGGTGGATTTTCTTGGAAAACGGTCTGGTATAATAGGCAGATATGGAAGACTGATCGATGTTCGTATTAGGATTTTTGCGCCATTTTTGAGGCCAAATTTTCGAACTTCGATTTTCGGGCCCTTATCCAACAACAAAGATCCCTAAAAAATCCTTAAAATTTTTCCGGATTTTTTTTCAAAGGACGGAGGGACTTTGCGCTTAAACAGTCGATATGATCAGGGATGGGGTTGATATTCGATTTTGCCTATTTGGTAGTCAAAAAATTTCAAAAAATCTACAAAAAATTTAGAATATTGCCGAGGCTGAGACCCTCGAAGTGTGTTATGTGCTATTCTTTACTCTGAATTTTTTTTTTGGATTACGGATTTTTTATACGGTATGATACGCTGGTTGATCCCCGAAACGAGCCCTTAGGGCAGATCAGTGTGCAATCTGATCTGATCTGATCGGACAACCCAACCCTCTTGATCCCTCTGCGCGATTCCTGATATGTTGTTTACTGATCCGGATTCTTTTTAATCATAATGTTGCGATCACCGATCACTAATGACAGTGATCAAAATGGTGTGAAAATGTCGGGATTATTAGTAAATAAAAAAAGGTGGAAAATCCTGGGGAACCTGGGTGGCTGAGTGGATAATGATATAGGCTTTGCAGGCTAAAGGTGTCGCAAGTTCGGATTCCTTCGAGGAAGGGGGGGGATTTACACTTTTTGGTCACAAAATGCGCAGCAACCGATAAATAAATTGGATTTTGCAGCAAATTTCTCGAAAATCAAAAAATGGTAGCTATTAGAAAACTAGGGCTGGCCGAGTGGGTACTGTGAGAGCTTGGCTGAAGTAAAGGGCGCCGGTTCGAATCCTCTCTCCTGTGAAATTATTATTTTTTTATTCTCTGTCCTTTTTTGGTCTTAAATTGTGCGAAAAATCCAAGGCTGACATGTTTCCGAGGTTTGCAAAAAATTTTCGAAAACCCCAAGGCTATGAATTTTTTTTCCAAATATACTTCCTCCGGCTGTCAATAATACACACACAGGGAAAGATTGAAGAAGCTTCGAAGTCGTCGGAGGGGAAACATTTGCTTTGCACACAACAAATGTTATCATTCGCTCCGATCATCGGCCCCCCTCGGAGGGGGGGGGGCTGTCAGCATTTGTCGTCCTTGTCGGAGGACGATGATGGGGATGGTAGTCACATTTGGGGACCATATCAATCAAAAATAATTTTTGTTTTCGCGAAAATTCGGGATTTTACGAGGCTATTTACACAAGAAAAACACGGTTCGCAGTGCGAAAATGGCAAAAACCCCTTTGAAATCCTTTAAAAACTCATTTGATACCCTTAAAACAGCTCCAAAAAAATTCGCCAAATTCTCCAAGAAATCCCTGACCCAACATTCCTTTAAGCCCTTCTTCAAAAAATTTTTCCGGGCCAGAGGATTTTCGCTTAGCAAACTCCCCAGAGAGAACGTAAACAAGCCTCGTGATTTGGATTTTCAAGGCTACCGGGGGTTCGGGCTTTTCGGGCCAAAAATCAGTGATATTGGGTCCTGGACTAGGCCCTTAAATGGATTTTTTTTTGAAAATTCGGGGTTTTCCGAGGCGAAAATCAGGGCCCCTAGTACAGCCGCGCGCGCTTAGTTAAGTCCCATAAATTAGGGGAATAAATGAGTTAGAGTAATCCAATGAGTTGGCCATATAGGAGGATTATGGTGGATGGACCAAATCCGCGCCGCCGGTGGCGGGGGCCAAGGCTCTCCTCCTTATCCTCATAAAACATTTATGTGCCGCCGCCGTCGCCGTTTGATGGGTTTCCCATAAGGGTGAAGAAATCTCCATCCTACTCCTACTACTCTATAAAATATTATTATTATTATCATTCAGAATTTATTGGCCATCAAAGGGACAAAAAAAACAATTTTATGGCCAAAAATGTAATGTTACCAAGGTTAAACTGCTGGAGGGATACTGTAGTAATATGTAAAAGATGGTGGTCTCGGGTACTGTATACCACAGGGACGTACCGAGGGGGGGGGGCAACTCTCCCCCCATCGCCGAAAAAATTTTAAAAAAATTTTCAGGGGGTCGGGGCGGAAAGGAAGAAAACAATCCAAATTTTCTTCGGCGCCCCCCCCCTATCGGGACCGCCGGCACCCTCAAAAATGGTGAAATTTCTTCAAAAAAACATTTTTGTCTCATGCAAAAAATTGGCCAAATTTCTTACGAAGAGAAATTTTCAAAAATTCTCCGGTGGCCACTTTCGGGCTGCCGGAGAAAAAAATTGGGGAATTTGTCTACCATGGCCTAGAAAGTTGGGATTTGCGAGTATACGGTTTGCTGTGGGCCAGCAAATGTGGGAAGTTGTATAGGTTTTTTTTTGGAAAAACTAGGTACCTAATCTACCTATGTATTTACTCCAAAGATTTTTAAACTGATGAGAACACAAATTCTTGGGGCCTATGGGGTTGGGCTATCGATGATGACACATTTGTGTCACCACTCACCAACAACCAACCATCCATCGTCTTGCCCCGCCCCATCTGCTGTGGGGGAGGCCTCCGAAATCGATCAAAAATTAGGGTTCAAAGTAGGGTAGCACGCGGGGGGGGGGGGATCCCCGACATTTTTGGGCCTCATCCCCGTCCCCGACGAGCCCATCCCCGACATCCCCGATCCCCGACCCTCATCCCCGCGGGGATTCGGGGATGAACATACACCCCTAAAGATGCCATTTTGGATCCAATTGTTAAGAGAATTTGGCGGAAAACTACCCAATGACACCTTGGCTCAATGGTACAATGCTGGTTTATTGGCAGTCAGGTCGCGGGTTCAATGCCCGTCGCCTCATATTTTATTAAAATTATTTCCTTTGTCTTTTTCGTTCATTTTTTCTTGTTACATAACACAAAAATTATTATGTAAATTTTTTTAGAATAAAAAACATTAAAAATAATAAATATCAGAAAAACTATTTTAATATAATGATAATTATTGAATTTTCAAACAGAAAATAACAGAAAAGGACATAAAATTAAGCAATTTTTTAAAGGAAAAGGGTCTTAATTTTCCAAATTTTCTCCGGCGGCCCCTATCGGGACCGCCGCCACCTCCCACAATGATTTGTTTAAAAATTTCATTAAAAATGACCAATTTTCTTAAGGAAAATGATCTAAATTTTCAAAAAATTTCTCCGGCGGCCCCTATCGAGGCCGCCGGCACCTCATACAGTGAAATTTCTTCATCAAAAAATGCGCATTTTTTAATAAAGTGTTGAAAATTTTTTGATATATAACACTTATAAAAATTTTGGGAAAAATTTTTTTCGGAAAAAAAGACAGAATTTTTTCACCCATCCCCGTCCCCGAAAACCCCGATCCCCGTCCCCGGCCGATTTTCCATCCCCGTCCCCGTCCCCGACCGGGCCATCCCCGGAAATCCCCGTCCCCGATTTTTCCCAAATACCCGTCCCCGTGCTACCCTAGTTCAAAGAAGCGATATTCTAGCCACCAAATTTTGAGTTAATTTTTTTTTTTTGAAATTTTCGGGCTGCTAACACCCGAGAAATTCTGTCCCATCGATACCTTTTGGCCCAATTATTATTATTATTATTTCGATTTTCACAATTGTACAGATGAAACATTTTTGTCATAATGCAATAAAAGCCTTAGAAAGATAAAAATTATTTCCCTCGAGGGGAATCGAACCGCCGCTCTAGCTCGAGTCTGCAGCATTACCCACTCAGCCACGCATCCCCTAAACCGTTTTTTATGGTGGCTTCAAACTTCTTTTATGGAAAAATCGTGTAAATTCCAAACCTATATTAAATCCCTATACGAAATATGAAAAACATAGGAAATTTTAGAGTAGAAGGGTAAAATTTTGTTACCTTAAGCCATTGGAATTCGACGGGCCTTGACTTTAGGGGCTTCCTAACCCCCCTCCCTATTAATTCAAAAATCGAGTAAAAATTCATAAAAAAAATCGGAAAATTTTTTCGGCATTTTTTTCTTCAAAATCCAATCACATAGAAAAACCCATAATCACCTTCATCATCATCGGGCACATAATAAATCCACTCGAATCACCCACCAAATCCAACTCTAAGCCTCCTCCTTCTCAAGAGGAAGTTGTTGTCGGGTCGGTCGGCAACTTTTTTGTTTTTTGCGTTTTTGGGTTGTCGGCAACTTTTTTGGAGAGCCAAGGTCATGGCATAGCACAGAGGGGAAGTGCCAATTAAAAGTGCCATCATTACGCCGCGAGATTTGACGAGATTTGCGCCCCTTATGAGTCCCTTGGGGGAACGGAATTTTATGGACCCAGAAAATTTTTATTTGGAAACTTTGGAACCTAGAGAGGAGGGACCCAAAAATTTTTTTTCAACTCGGCACGATTTGCCCCCCTTATGACTCATCTGCTGGGGGGGGGGGGGTGGGCAAGAATTTTATGGACCTAGAAAAATTATGGTTTTGGTGCTTCGAACACCTTGATCAGGTACCCAACCAAGTTCTCGAAAACTACGATTCCCAACTTTGGAACCCAAGATTGCCGAGTTTCCGACCCGGACCATGTATTTAGAACCCGAATTCCCGGACTGAGATTCCCGACCCGGTACCCTCCTGACTGAAAATTCCCAATCACTGGTTCCACCACCAAAAATTCCCGGCATTGGTCCTAATACCCGAACTCCTCGACTCGATACTTTGAAAATATCCAAACTCAAATCTCTTTCCCTGGTCCATTGCTCAAAATTCCGTCCTGGGTAGGGGGTTGGCCCTTGGATCCCACAAATTCCCAATTCTGGATTTTGATTCCCTTTTTATTCCCGAGTCGAGTCTTGACAAACCATAAAATTGCCGAGACTACCCATTCCAGAATTCTGGGGTAATAGGTACATACCTACATACCTAGTTGTACTTATTAGGGTGTAAACTAAGTTCTGACGCCTATTCATATTGATATTTTGAAAAATTCATAACTTGGCTATTTATTCATAAATCTTCGTGATCTCTTTTTTATTTTGTAGAACATAATGTCCTCTTCTATTTTGGCTAAAAAAAGAATATTATTCATAAGCTTCCTCCTTTGCTAAATATTCCCAAAACTCTTTACTTTGATTTTTTTAATAAATATTTTTCTGAAATTAATTAATAGGCGTCAAAACTTAGTTTACACCCTAAGTAAATACTTCATTGCATCCAAAATTCCCGGATTCTGATATGGATGCTATGTAAAATTCCCGACCCGCAACTGTGGTACCCATCTCAGTCAGTTCCGGATGCGCTATCTTTGGTATTGGTCCTATCATCTTGGTACCTTGCTGCTGTTGTCCGGTACCCAGATTCCCTGCTCCTCTGTGGTCATAATGCCCTGGTTCTTGCTAGTTTCCCAATAAATTCCCGGTTCCTGTTGGTCCCAACAGCAAAAAAAAAAATTCCCTTTTTTAGTCCTAATTGTTTGGTGAGCCAGGTATCGATTTATTGGGTATCTTAATCTAAAATTTACTAAAAGTGTCAATTTTGACCCATCATCATCGTCACATTGACACCTCCAACTCCAGCCCAAAAAATCTATCCACCAGTGGCAGGGGGGATTAGGCGGATCTTCTTCTTCCTTCTCCCACCTAATTGCTCTCAAGGCCACCCCTACCTTCTTCGAGGAGTACGGTAGAGCGCATCTTTCTTCACCGACGATGCAAAAGTACAAAACTCTTCCCCCCTCCCCTTCCAGTCACTTCTACCGACTAATCCCTCGGTATATGAAGAGGAGGAGGGTTCTTCCCCATATCTCATCTCTTCATCTTCTCCTAGACGATTCGATGGGCGGATTTTGATGATGAACAGAGTTGGCACATTTGCTTGCGCATTTGCCGAAGGGGATGCGATGTTCGATTTTGCACTCTCTCAAATTATATGCAAATTTTGGGGGCAAATTTTGAATTTTTGGATACATATATTCGCTCCAAAAGACCAAATTTGATTGGATTAAGCGCTTGCCTGACAAGCCACACATGTTTACAGGGAGTGAAATTGTTCCCGAACGGGCATTTAGTCTCCCCCCCCCCCCCCCGCCTCCGAAGAACGGGAAAATTCCCGCCGAAATTTGAATCCATCCACTTACAGTAAAATGGGTCCAAAATTCCACGTGAGGGGAAAAGGTCCAAAGAGGGCCAAAATGTGTTGTACCGATGATACCAGCCTCAGGAGGAGGAATTTGGTCCAACTCCGGGGACGGGAATCCTATGAGATGGTGTGTTGGTCCCGCACTTTTGGGAACTATTGGTCCCGATTCTCGGCGGTGGCGCGCCATATGTGAAATTATTCCCGAACAGGAATTTTTAGTCCAAAAAGGACGGGAATGGTCCGAATTTTTGAACTAATAGAAGATGTTCCTTGGAATTGTGACAGAGAACCATGGGAATTAGGTGTCTCACAAACTTGGGTCTTTGTTCGGATTTGGTTCTACATGGTCTAAAACTTGTGAATTTAGGGGTCTGTTAGATCCGAGATTCGGGATTTTGGTCCCGGGGAATCTGTGAATTTTGGCGCCAAGGTTTGAGAATCACAAATGTTGTTGGCATAGATTTTTTCCCAAACTCTGCTCATTGTTGGGTCCCCTGGGATCCAGGATCCAGGTACCTGGGGTATTCGGGACTTTCAAGGCTGGGGATTTTGGTCTCGGAAAATGGGAAATTTTGCCTCCTGACTAATCTTGGTGCCCGAGATTTTTAACTTTCTTTTTCCTTGGCATTTGTTGATCATTCCATACCCAAAATTAGACCATTCATCTTCACAAGACATTGTGTTCCGGGGTCTAACAAGTGGCCTAAGAAAGTCTAAAATTTGGGAACCAAGGGGAATTGGTCCTCGGAGTCGGAATCCTTGTTTTTACCCAATAATTTCTGAAAGGCCGGAGCTGGAGCGGAACCCGAAGCCCAAATTTTTTGTAAGGGCGTAGCCGGCCGGAGCTGGAGCTTTTTTCTTATGGAGCCGGAGCCAAAAATTTTTTGCACAAAAATTGAAAAAAAAATTTCTAAAAAAAAATCGCGGAAAATTTCTGAACGGATGGTTGTGGGGGCTATTTTGGGCTCTCTAACACAAACATTGTTGTTGCGACGAGTTGCACGACAACCTCCGCAACCAAAATTGTTGCGGTTGCACGCCTCATTACGCCGCATCAACATTCCGCGCAACTCCGCCGCCGCGCCTGTCATCTCCGATTATGGTGACGCGGAGATGGAATGCGGATCATCATCATCATCTCGACGAGAGTCTCGAGGAGGGGATGAAAACGCCTTTTAGCCCCTCGAAAAAATGAATTTTTTCTAAAATTAGAACAAAATTTTCGATGGGTTTGAGTTGTAGTTTGGGTCCGCCATGTTTCGCATTTTTTCGCAACCCAAAAAGGACGAGAAAAAAAATTTGAAGTAATTTCCGCGTCAAATGACATCAAAAAAAAGAGAGCAGAAAATCGGATTTTCTGGATGAAGGGTCCCCTTTAAAAATCGGGCCACCCTTAAAAAATTTTAAATCGTGTAAAAATTGCGTAATTTTCACATTTTTGGCCACTGATTGTGAGCCCTCTGCCATCGATTAGCTTTCTATAAAAAAATTTCCCCTAAAAAATAAAGTTGAAAAAATCCTCCAAAAATCGGTGTTTTCCAAAGAGTTACGACACAGCCTAACGGAGAGCCAGGGCGGGGGTTCAATTCCCCTCGCGGAAAATTAATTTATTGGATTTTTCCTCCGTAAAATCCGTTAAAATTGGCCAGAATTTTGCGGAATTTTCAAATTTTTGGCCCTTGGCCATCGATTTTTTTCGGACGATTGGCCCAGACGGCCTGGAGCCTTCCCAAACATCGTCACATTGGTCTGCCGTCATACTCCCCCCGAAGGGGTTCGCCGTCCTCGGCCCCCAATTTATCGCTGCTTTAGGGCGGAGGGAAATTTTTTTTTTGAAAATCCGGATGGCCGAGTGGGTAATGCTGCATCTAACGGAGTACTCAGGGCGGAGGTTCGTGTCCCCCTAGCGGGAAATTAATTTATTGGCTTTGGCCTCGTAAAAAAACCTTAAAATTTGCGCAGTTTTCAAGTTTTTGGCTTTGGCTCCCGTAAAATCAGCTAAAAAATTTTGCTTAGCCCCCTAAATTGGCCAGAATTTGCGCAATTTTCAAAAAATTTTTGGTCCCCTGGCCATCGATTTGGCCGCGCAAATTTTTTTTTCGGGGCACTTGGCCCAGACGGCCTGGAGCCTTCCCAAACATATCACATTGTCTGTCGTCATCCGAGGGGGTTCGTCGTCCTTGATGGCCCCAATTTGTCAGCTGCTTAGGGGGTCCAAATTTTTACAACACAAAACCCAAATCTTTTGGCCAAAGTGATCGATGGTGGCGGATCGGGCCCGGCAAATTGGACCTGGGGATTGATTGATGTGAATGATCGGTGACCCCTCGGGGACATCCACCATCGAAAACCCAAATGTTTTGCTAGCGAAAACCTCCGAAAATTGGGAGGGGGCGTTTTACAGTAAAAAAACTCCAACGATAATGATTTTTTTTATAAAAAAAATAACTAAATGATCCTAGAAGCACTAACAAAAGCCTGGAAAAAACAATTNGGTTAGCAAAAAATTCCCCAGAAATTTTTTGGGCAAGTAAAATTTTTGCCAAAAACTACCCAAATAGAGGACTCACTATGCTGGACCTCCTTCGGAGGCCATTCTTGAAGATTTGAACCACATACATATGTAATAATAAAATCCTTTCAAAATTCCAAAAAAATCCCAAAAATTTCTGAAGGAAGCCTCCCCCTCCCCTCTCATTCGGACATTCCAAAAGTTCAAAACAATTTGTTTTATGGCCTTCGCAAAGTTCTCAGGATACCAACCAGACCCCGGGGCGCCCTTTTGGCCCTTTGGAATTGGCCATAAATCTGTCGTCGTCACTCGCCACCATCCGCGGCAGACAAAGTGGCGCCGACGGATCGGAAGGGGAATCCAAAGGTCTGGATTTTCAGAGGAAATCCCCCAAAAAATTAAGGAAAACTTACAGAAATAGCAAGGGAACCCTACATTTTCGGGTTTCTCCCGGGAAGAAAAAACTTAAAAAAAAATTCAAAAATGTGTACCAAAACCTAAGGGTTGGGAGAAGAAAAAATTTTCAAGGACTTTTCAAGGAGAAAACTTCAAATTTCGAAAATTGTACCAAAAAACTAATCCTTTCAACGGGTTTTCTAATGAAATTTAATAAGATTTTACATATCTTTTTCAAACAATTTGTTTATTAAAGGCAAAACAATAAAAAAGAAAATTAAACAAATAAGTATGTATAGATTGAAAAAATAAATTAAGCAAACAGGATCACAATAATGAAAATTTAAGTGTCCCTCCCTCTAACAAATAAATAAACAAATCAAAAATTCCTCGTCATGGCCGATCATCACTCCGGTTTCTGCCTGAAAAGTTGGAATCTAATAAAAATAAATAAATAAATATATTACAAAAATGAAGGGGAAAGAGCAAAAAATTGAAAAATAGTAAATTTTAAGTGCGTCCAATTTGTAAAAATTTTCTCCGATGGCCCAAAGGGTTTTCAGGGTACAAAATCGTTGGTAAAATTCAATTTGTTCGTTTCCACAGGGGGAAAAAGGCTAGAAAAAAATTTAATCCGGAGTTTTTGCAATTTTTGACCCTCCTTTCCTTCGTAAAAATAATAAATTTCTTGAAATTTCATGTAAATAAGAGGTGCTTGGCTATGATATGGCTGGTGGAGAAAATTTTGAAAATTAGTCCTTTTTAAGAAATACAC
Source organism: Rotylenchulus reniformis (assembly GCA_001026735.1). Classification (NCBI taxonomy): domain Eukaryota; kingdom Metazoa; phylum Nematoda; class Chromadorea; order Rhabditida; family Hoplolaimidae; genus Rotylenchulus; species Rotylenchulus reniformis. The sequence continues at coordinate 53,195 of LDKF01000399.1, read as the reverse complement.
ATGAATAATCATATTTTCGCGAGGCATAAAAGAATAAAAAAATAAAATACTAAATTTTTTTAATTGATTTTTGTTGCGTTTTTCATTAAAAAGCGAAAATAAAGGTTTTATTATTATTAAAATTTCTGCAACTAAATCAAATAATTATTGCGCCTAAATCGAATTACTTTTTCGGCACGCTGAAGCTGTGCAACAACCGGTTGCCACACAGCAGGGTCGGAGTGCCCACAATGGCCAGCCATTTGAGGGTCTGGAACATGTCCAGCTTAAGCCAATAGCAAGCGTAGAGGCCGAAAATGGCGCACAATCCAAGGTGGAAACCTGGAAAAAAACAGAAAATTTGGGGAAAAAATTTTTCCCGAAAATTACTATTTATTATTTTGTTTTTCAACAATATTAAAAAAAATAAATTTTTGGAGAAAATTAAGAAATAAAAATTGCGAAAATTAGAATGGCTTTTAATATAAGGCCTCGATTTCCGTTTTCTCAATTTGCAAAAATTTAACTGGATTATATTGTGCCAAAGTGCCTAACAAGCCCTAAAGCGCACAATCAGAAAAAATTAGTTATTTAAAAGAATTTTAAAAGTCTATGCTACAGCACATGTCGCCAAAATCACTGCCTTAAAACTCACCAAGAGCCCATAGCGAACATTTGAGGTTGCCCAGGTTGAGTCCGATGCGGAACCACTAAAAAATAAAAATATAAATGGTTTTTTTCGTAAATTGGTCTAAAAAACTGAAATATTCCGAATTGACTTTGTATTTTTTAAGAAAATTTTTTCCCACCAAAATGAACATCAGCAGCATCGGAGCGGCGCAAATGACAGCAAACGCGTCGGACACGATCACCGGGGGACGCGGTTCAGGGGCGCGGAACGCATGTTTTATCTCCGGCAAAACGTCATAGTTGACACGGGACGATTTGGGCACGTTTGGAGGAGTGTGTTGAGAAGAGAGCTGTGAGAATTTGTAGTCTAATAAATTCATGACAATTATTTTTGAAGATTTGTTTAATTCAAAGCTACTAAAAAATTAATTCTGAAACCAAGTTTAGAGAAAAAATTTAAATATTTTATTGCATTTAATAAAAAAAATGTTGCTTAAAGATTGGGGTTCAAAGATCAATATATAAAAAGTCCAATTTTTGGTAAAAAAAGGGTGAATTTTAAAAGAAAACTTGATAAAAAACGATTTTCCAAGGCCTAAAAATTCATTTAAAAATTGATGGATCAATCAGGATGTGATTTAAATGCATTCGATACTTAAATGATCAATCTAATTTTTAAACATAAAAATCGTTTTTTGCAATTTTTCGATCTAGGCCATTTCAGAAAATTTTTTTCTCAATATTTTCAACAATATTCTTACATATGAGAATTAGTCCAAAAAGAAGATAAGGAATTATCAATTAATGAGTTTGCTGATTAAGTATCAAAAAATATTTTTTATAATGAGGTCGAATAAAATCAAGGAAAGTACCATAGTTAATTTTTTTTAATTTTGTTGTATTCATTTAATTTTAAGCCAGCCTTAGGCTAGGACGAGCGAGCGATTTTTAAAAAAAAAATTTACGGTGAGAGAAAGTTCGCCGAAGTTCCAGTCAATTGGGTTGGAGACAAGCTGGTCGCCAAGCACAAGACGAGCAGAATAGGAACCGCCCAACCCGTCAAAGTCTTTGCCATGAACTTTCAGGTCCTAAAAATGGAAAAAATTAAAATTTTCCGCATTTTAGGCTATTTTTAAAAGCAAATTTTTTGATTTTTTGGTAAAGGTTGAATTAAAATTTTTCGAAAATTTGCAAAATATAGTGACAAAAATTATCGTTTTTAAAAAGCAAGAAATGAATAGAAATTTTATTAAAAAAATTTGATAAAATCAAAAAGCGACCTGTATTTCGACTTTCGAGATTGTTGATTCGAGAATAAAAATCTTAATTTTTAAAATAAAGTTTCATAAATTTTTCGAATATAGAAAATCCGAAAGTCATCGTCTGTAAAGATTGTGGAAATCCGAGGGCATGTGTTTTTTTTGAAAAATGAGACCTGTGAAATTTTTGTGAACATGAGGGCTAGCAAAAAAATTTTTTTTGAAAATTTATGCAAAAATTGAAGCATATTATTATTTTTCAAAATTCGAAAAACTTAAGATTTTCTGAAAAATAAGATCTATATTTAAAAAAATTCATTACGATCAGCCCCCCCCGCTAGATAAAAAAAATCAACCGGATCCCCCTTGATCCGGATCCCTGGATCCTTTTAGGGATTTTTTTTTAATTTTGAAGGAAGTTTTCCTTTAAAAATAGTCAAATTTTTCAAAATTTTCTCTGGCGGCTCCAATCGGGGCCGCTGGAGACCTTCCTCCTTCGAGGCCTATAACTTTTGAAAATCATCACCTCAACACCAGCAGGTTTCAAAATGTAAAAAAAACTCAAAAACCGACCAAATCGAAGGTGTACGCCTTGGTGGTCCGGTCCGGCTCCGCCACAAACACAATTTCGCGTCCGCTCCGATCGCTCATAAGCAGCACAAATGCCTGATGGACGGTGATCGGCGCGTTGGACTTTTTGTCGTTGATCAGGAAAGTGAGGCGCAATTTCTTCTGCGAGTCCAACAGGACGGGCTTGCCATCCAGCAGTTTGGCGCCAAAGTTGAGGCTGAAAATGAGCAAAATTTTAATCGAAAACGTTTTTAAAAATTTTAAAGAATAAAATTCAGGGGTCTGGGAGTGAGGAAGAAAAAAAGATGATTTTTTTGAAAAGAACTCTGAAATTTACTACTTCGGACCCCCTCCTAAAACAATAAAATTTGCCAAAAAATCAGCTTTATACAAAAAATCTTAAAAAAGGTCGAAATTCACAATTTTCTCTGGCGCCGGCACTTCTTAAACAAAGTAATATTTGATAAATCTTCATTAAAATGAGTAATTTTCTCGAGAAATGAGTATTGTCAGACATATAATCCATGGTCGTTTTTTTTTGAAAACCATGTAAAAATTCCTTTATCTGGGAGTTTTGGAAGGGTGCTCACCACTAGCGCATTTAGGGGGGGCGGAGGGGCGGCCGCCTCNATGGCGAGAAAAAAAATTTCCTTAAAAATAAGCAAAATTTCAAAATTTTCTTCAATCCGCCCCCCCCCCAATGGCCAAATCCTGGATACGCTAGAGGTGCTCACATCAAAAATTTACTTCAAAATCAGTTCCGATTAATCACAATCACTTTCCAAAATCCAAAGATGCGCATGGAATGTAAAAAGAATTGGACTTTCAATCTGATTTTTAAAATTTCAACAACTAAAATTTCGGTTTTATAAAAGTTCAAAAGCCATTATAAACCTTTTCAGGTCGGATTCTGCGGGTTTGTTCAGATCCCGATTGAAAACAGCGTATTTGATGTCGGCGAGGGTAATTTCCTTCTTTTGTGGCTGTTGTGCCGATTTTTTGCTCTCATCCGTGTTTGCGGAATCCGAAGAACGGAAATTGATCTGAAAATTGATTAATAAATATTTTTTAAAAAAACCTGGACTTTACCGAGCAAATCAAAATTCCGATCAGTAAGCTGTGCAAAAAGCGAGACTTCGCCATCTTGAATCCGAATGGATGTGAAATTTGAAGATTTTAAATTGAAATTCCAGGCTGAAATTAAAACAATATATAAAACCATTCTCCACGATATTTTGGAGTATACCTTTTTTTGAAACCCGAAATTTTTAGTCCAAAGTTGAAAACCCGATCAAGAATTAAAATTCTATATTCAATAAAATCGGCCATTAAGGGTTTATTTTTAGTGAAAATTGGTTCGATTTTTCAACTTTTGTCGGAAAAGGGAAACGGCTTTCGAATTTTGAAAACTAGGTACTGTGCGAAAGTTTTTTCGACTAAAAAGTTGGAAATGTATTTTTTATTTGATGTGAAAAAAGTGTTCGTTGAAACGAGAGAATGCTCATGAAAAAGTGTTGAAGAAAACGAAAAGAGTGCTCATGAAAAAGAAAATGCGTGCTCATTGGTTGGTACTGTAGCACGTTCGCTAATTTTTGAGTCAAAAAAATTTTCTCACATACATATGCAATTGCAATTGTACAGCATTCTAGGTAATAAGCTGAAAAAAAAATTAATTTTGCATTAAAAATTGCAAGAGCATACTATACTCCGATTTTACATATAACATACAATATATCTATCGACAGAGTTGAAAAATTTACGAACTAGCCTTACGAATTACGATAAGTATCCCCAAATTAAATACAAAATACATACATACAGTGACAAAACATACGAAGGAATTTTTTCAAAAATTTTCTTATCTAGTTTTCGCTAAAATTTTCATAGCCCCGAGTTTTTCAACAAATTTCCCAGGGCTTTGCCATTTTCCAAAAATTTCCATAGGCTTTTTCAAAAATTTACAGTCGACGTTAAGTCGTTGTACACTAGATATTTTGTATTTATTAATAATTTGAATTTTTTATCGTACTCCCTTCCTTTATGTTGGATTTATAATTTTTCGAAGCGATTGTTCGTGGCTTTTTTTGGCGCCTCCATTCTCTCCCTTCGCTTCTATTCTAGTGTATTCTCCTTGCTCGGACCTGATGGAGTGGGCGTGTCCCTCCACCTCGTCCGTTTAAATAAGCATGCGTTTATTGAAGCGATTGTTTTGAAGGAGGACAATTTTTCGAGTGTTATTTTGCTGTATTCTCTTTCTCTGCTCTCACTTCAATTCAAGACATAAAGAAATGAAAAGTTTTGGCGTTGAAATAACATTTGAATTTGAACATTCTAATAGGCTACAACTCCATAGAACCCAGCTGCCCAGCTCACTAGAACCAGGCCCGTAGCCAGGGGGGCAAGCGGGGCACGTGCCCCCCCCCCCCGAAACAGGC
>LDKF01000399.1:29743-40597 GCA_001026735.1 Rotylenchulus reniformis | reverse complement strand
GGGGGGGGGAAGGGGAGGGGTGAGTGATGGCGCAGACGAGAAAAGAAAAATTGGTTGGTCTTCGTCGAATGTATAGGAGGGGAGCAAAGTGGTGGGGGTGGTGAGCTGGCATTGCTCAGAAAGAAAGAATGAATGAATGGAGGAATGGGAAGGTCTCCTCCCCCTCCCCCTTGGTCTTCGTCGTCGTTGTCGATGGGGGAGGGCGGTGATGGTGGGAGGTGTGTAGATCGAGACCGACCAAACGGTCGCCGGATGAGGAGGACGCGGACGGACGGACGGGACCGGACCCTCCTCCATCCTCCTCCTCCCCGGTCCGACCCTCCTCCTCCTCCTCTACTATGTGACTATAACCACCACCAAGGGGTCCACCTCTTCCATCCTCCGATTTTTGGAGGAGAGAGAGATACGAGGGGGGGAGAGACTTTTTGGAGGAGAGAGAGAGAGAGGGAGAGAACTCCTCTCTATGACTAATGATTCGTTGAGGAGAAGAAGGTCCACCCATCACCATTATCCTCGCGATTTGGTGAGAGAGTGTGGTGGAATGGGCAGAGTTACAGACAAAGGCGAGTGATCGCATGGCAGACATTGAAAGGAGGAGAGAGATAGGGGAGGGAGGGAGTATGGTGAGATAGAATAGAGAGAGAGAGAGAGAGATAGAAGGGGAAAGAGGAAGATTTCCTCCGATTTTTGGAGAAGGAGAGATAGGAGCAGGAATAGCTCATCTGTGACTATAATTAATGATTTGTTGAGGAGGCCACCTTCCCTGCGATTTGGAGCTGGTGAGAGAGAGAAATAGTGTAATACAATGAGAGGATGGAAGGCATAAGGAGACAAAGACGAGAGAGTGTATGTGGCAAACATAGAGAGAAGGAACCAAATTGATGGTGAAAGAATGTAGGGGGAAGAGAAGATGGATGGAAGGGACGGAGGAAGAGGAAGAAGAATTCCTTCATCTCCATCCCTATTGACCGGATGAGCAAATAGAGCGGAGGAGGGATTTGATGTAATATGCGAGGCGTGCGGCGAACGAAAAGAGCACGCGATCAGGAGAGAGCGGCTAGAGAGGGAGAGGAAATCAGAGGGTGGGCTAGAGATCATAGGGAGGAAGAGAGGCAGAGAAAATCGGCGAATGAAAAGGGAACGTGATCAGAGAGGGTGGCCAGAGAGGCAGAGGAAATTAGGGTGACTAGAGACCATAGGGAATAGGGAAATAGAGGAAAATTCGGGGTAAATAGTGGAATCTGTGAAACTGATCAGACCGGAACAATGGGGTTTAGAAGTGATCGGGGTGAGAGAGAGAGATAACTGCGAAAAGATGCAACGAAAGTGAGAGAACGAGTACAGATGTAAAGAAAAGAGAGCGAGTGACAGGTATCAATTAAGGCATTAATCATATAGGAGAGACTAAGCAGAAAGAAAAAGAGAGAAATAGTGATCGGGGATAGAGACGCAGAAGAGTGTGGTAGAGAAAGAGAGGAAGACTTCGACGACTAAAGATTTATTGGTCCGATGAGCAAAGCATAGGTAAGTGATGTGGTGGACATGAGGGATCACAGGGGCAAAAGAAGCGGAAATTGGCGAGATAGTGGAGGGTAGAGATGCAGAGAAATGGGGCAGAGATCAATGAGGAAATGATGTGGAAGCATTTTCGTTGAAGATTGGAGAGAAGTTGGAAGCTGGTTGACCCGTCTCCGGAGCTCCGGACCCCTTGGGGGAGAGGAGAGGTAAGGTGGAGAGAGGAGAATAGAGAAAAAGAGGAAGGAACAGAGAGTATGTTGAATGAGGAGACAGAGTAGAGAAGCAGAGAAAAGGGGGAAGGGAGGTAAAGCATAGGGGGGCTAATCTGATCAAAGGGGCTTAATCCCTCTCCCACCGGCGGGTCCGCTCTCTGGTGGGAATTCCACCCCGTGTGATTTATGCGAATGGATGGACACGTTAAGGGGGGAAATAAGAGAAAATCGATGAGCGAAATGGGGGTGATCTGCTGATCTATTCGACGTGAGAAAAAGTGATCAGGAAGCTTTTGGAAGTTATGGGTCGGAAAGACTTATTTCTCCGGCGAGATGAAAAATTTCAAAGATTCTTATAGTCTTTTAGGCCTAATAAGGAGGCTAGGGTCGGGACCGGACCCCGAAGTTTCGGTATTCGGGAAATTCCGAAATTATCAATCCCGATTCCCAAACCGGGAGGATCCCGAATTTCAATTCCGGCCGGGATACCGAAAAAAATGTTAGAAAATGAGCATTTTGCTTAAGAAATCAAATAAAGATTGCTTTCCATTTTTTTTTAATTTTTTAACATCGCTTATCTTCTCCAAAGCAAATGCTAGCAGAGTTGTAGTTTATCAAATTACATTTGTAGTTTGGAATTGTAATTGTCTTGCAAACATTTGTAAAATAACTTTACAGCGGGTTGCGATATACCGTATTTCCTCTAAAATAAGCAAGTGCTCTAAAATAAGCATGTGTTTTCCAAATAAAATTTTTACTCATACCTATTGTTTTTTTTCTTTTTATCACGTGCTTTTAGTACGTGTCTACCTCATGCGTGTACTGTAATACTCGAGTACGGTATTCCTGTAGTACGTACACGAACTTCATGAAATACGTGCTGCATACTACTGGTTTTTTCAATGACAGGTGTTAACTCACGTACAGTATTTTTCACGTGTTTTTAGTATGTGAATACCTTACTTACTTGTGCGTGACACTTGTACGTATTTTCTCAAAATGTCGATCTCTACTGGTACGTGACACTTATATGTAAATCATTTTAGACGAATCGTGACTTTTTCGCTGGTTAGACGAATCATGGTCTAGACCAATCGTGACTTTTTGGCTGGTTAGACGAATCGTGGTTTAGACGAATCATGGCTTAGACGAATCGTGGTTTAGACGAATCATGGCTTAGACGAATCGTGGTTTAGACGAATCGTGGGGCAGCGAGACGGTGAGGATCTGGGGATGAATAGTGTCGGGGATGAATCGGCGGCGATGAATTGTGGGGGATGAAACGGCAGGGATGAAACGACCCCCACCGTTATTAAAGTGCAATTGTGCAATCTTTTAAAACGAAAAGCACAGTTTGGGTTATAACTCGGCTCAAACGAAACCCAGAGAAATGAATTTAGTGTGAAAAGATAGAGCTAATTATTAGCCATAGAATGAGTATAAGTCCATCCGAATTGGCTTAGTCTAAAAAAAGTTATGGCCAAAATAATCATTCGTGCGAGCATTTTTTTTTTGTAAATTGGCCGATACGAGTGATTGCTTTGGCCATAACTTTTTTAGACTGAACCAATTCGAATGAACTTAGGATCATTATGTAGCTAATAATTAGCTTTATTTTTTCACACCAAATTCGTTTCCCTAGGTTCCGTTTGAAATGAGTTATAACTAGGGTTCAACATTTTAGGGAATTCCCTATTTTTTTAAAAATAGGGAAACGTAGGGAAACGCTCAGAAACGCGTTTTTAGACATATTTAAACGTATTTTGATGGGCTTTTTCCCCTATTTTCCCTATTTCTTAAGCCCGGCTAAAATTTTCCCTATTTCCCGACTTTTCTCCCTATTTTCCCTATTTCTGTAAGCGCGGCTAAATTTTTCCCTATTTCGCCATTTTTTCCCTATTTTCTCCCTATTTTGCCCATTTTTTAAGAAATTCTTCACAAAAATGCAATAAAAACCGAAAATTTTAGATTTTTTGGAAAAAAATTTAGTTTTTTCCGAAATATTTTTGTAAAATTTTTAGTTTTTCCTAAAATTTTGGGATAATTTTTAGTTTTTTATTCAAATTTTTTCGCAATTTTTTTGAAAAAATTTCGAAATTTTTTTTAAATATTTTTTGTGAATCTTCAATTTTTCTAATGAAAACATCCCAAGATATGGTTAAATTGGTTCTAAAAAGGCTTAATATTCTTTTTAAACAAAATTTTTGAATTTTAGGTCATATTTTGGGGAAAAAATTTCCCTATTTTTGCCTATTTTCGCTAGATAGCTCCCTATTTTCTCCCTATTTGGGCCCTTTTTTGCTCCCTAATAGTATTTTGGCTTAGGGGAATTCCCTAAAATGTTGAACCCTACTGATAACCCAAACTGTACTTTTCGTTTCAAAGTTCTCGCTCGACCTCAAAAATTGATTTAAACTGATCTTGCTTCAGCGACCGCAGAATAAATAATTTCACTTTATATACAGAATGGAATTGTCTGTCTGTGCCCCTTATATAAAAAAAATTAAATAATAAATTAAATTATATTTAAATTTCAACGAAGCCATTTTAAACCATGTTCGTATATGTATCATCCAATAAACAATAATGTAGGTAGGTATGTATGTAATACTGGTTTGGAGGAGATCTGTTGGGAGGACGGCGAATAATGATGCGGAAAATTTTGAGAATGATGATGATGGATGACTTTGACTTTTGGGTATGGGGATCGTCGTAAATTGGAAAATCAGATCAGATCGGCAGATAAGAAAATTAATCGGTTGTGGGGGGGGGGGGGGGAGGAAAGTTTGGAGATTTGTTATTGGTATATAAAATGGAATTGATTAATTTAAGGTGGAAAATTCGGCGCTAATTCGAAGGAGGCCTTTTTTGAAAACCCAAAATTTAACAGGGGGAACCCTTTTCATTTGAAAACCAAAAAAAAGATTTTTTTGCGTTTTTACGGAAAAAACCAAAATTTTTTTTTTCATTTTTGCCTAAAAGGTGGGACCCTTTTGATGGGTTTTCAAAAAAGACCTCCTTCGAATTCGAATTAGGTCTTCCGTCTAAAAATTCCATCTTTACAGGAATAGAAATAAAATTTAAATGCTAATTTTGGGTGAAAACGCAAAAAAAAATTAAATATTTTTACAGTAATTTGGATCAATGAAATTTTCTTTAATTGATGCCGACAGAAGATAAAAATATTCTTTATTTTGTCATGATTTTTTGGTTGAATTTATTTAATTGCCAAAATGCCAAAAATTCAAAAATCCAGACAAATATTTGAACAACTAGAGAAGACTATTACAGTAATTACAGTGAAAAATGATTTTTGATCTTTTAATTGGCCAAGGAACTACCGTAACAAATACTACTGAAACTAAAAATGACTCTGCACCTTTTTAATTCGAAAGAGAAACCGAAAATGAGAGAGCGGCAGAGAAAGAGAGTATTTAACACAAAACGGTGGATTCACGAAAGACCGACTTCCGCACTTTCCGGTGTTTTGTTAGTCGATGTTTTGTAGTTTTTGCTTTTCATTTTAATTGCATTTGTATTTTCCCACTATAGAATCAAAAAAGCCTTCAAACAGTATTATCCCTGGATTATGTTTTTTTTTGCAGACACATTTTAAGGTTGTTACTATAGCGTAATTTTCGGCCCGAAATTCCCCTATTTTTTTTATTGATGAGGGCCAAGCATGGTAAGTAAATATGTTGTTGTGTGTCAGAAAATTGATGACCCATCCATCAGAGCACATTGATGGGGTCCATTTTTTCTTATCAGATCATTTTTGTGACCCCTTTTCGGGTCGTTTCGAAACAACCTGTACTCATGGATTTGGTGCCAAATTTGACCTATAACACTATAACTCCTCTTGTATTGGGGGAAAAATTTTTTATTTCGAAGCTTAAAATTCGCAAATCTGCCAAAATCAAAGGTGATCAGACCGACCAAAGACCGCGCCGATCAGTGTTTTCCCCCATAATTTCCCTTTGATCAACCCAATGACACGTGTCATCCTGATCATTTTTCACAGTTCTGATCACCTATAATTTCATTCCTCTGCTGATCACTACAATTTTGAAACACTCCTATGACGACGTCAATTCTGATCACTCTTACAGTAATGCTTTTGCCCATCGTTATCCTTGATTAATCTGATCTGATCGGCCTCCCTCAGGGGCAATGGATTCCAACACAGAACAGACCACCGATGACTAATGGGTCTATAGGCTGTCCGCATTCCACATCAAATAAGTACATACATACCTATGCGCGTGACAGATGATGTTTGACTGGTTCCGCGCGATCCGCCGCATTCTCTGACGTTGCGTACACCTCAGCTCCAAATCAGCTCCAAAAGTTGTTTTTAATATTAGGGTTTTTCGTCTCTTTGGAGTAGGGTTGTACGGGATCGGGAGCCCGGCCGATTTTATGGGTTCGGTATTTGCCAAAGTGACGGTCCCCACCCCATCCCGAAATCCCGTTTCAAATTCGCGATGGGATTATCCCGAAAACCCGCGTAAAATTTCTGGATTTTTTTCGGGATTGATCCCGTAAAACCCTACTGTGGAAATTTCTATCTGTATGGTATTTTTCCAAAAACAAATTCTTTTTTAAAATGGCCCCTTTAGACGCGAGCTCATTTCAAAAATATTTTATAGGGCACAGATTTTTCAGCTCTATTTTTCTGGATCGAATTTGGCGCTCACAAACTCCAAATGTGCATGGAATTTTTCAACAAGTTCACTGACCTCGGATGCTTCCAAAATTTCAGAGCCCACAAATTTCTTAGAAATCGTAATACCTAACTTATGAATAGGGCTGGGAAAAATATCCAAATGGATATTTTTTGCGGAGGCTGAAAATGGCCTGAAAATCAAATAAAAAGCATTTCTAGCTTGATTTGAGTTCAAAAAACGCAACTTTTATGTGGATATTTTTGGATATTTTGGACTTTATATGGATATTTGGATAATACATGGATATTTTCAAATTATGTGGATATTTTCGTGGATATTTTTGAAATTTTTCCTAATTTTAGCATTTTTCAAGCGAAATTTTGCTAAAAATGCCACTGAAAAAATCGAAAGAAAAAAAAATTGGAAAACACACCCCTAAGAAAGAGAAATTTGGCAAAAATTGGAAAACACACCCCTAAGAAAGAGAAATTTGGCAAAAAATTTGAAAAATACACCCCTAAGAATGGCAAATTTATGTGGATATTTTTACTAATTTATATGGATATTTTGAGATTTTTGGTGGATATTTTATCCGGATATTTTGCGATTTTATATGGATATTTTTCCCAGCCCTACTTATGAAGCACCACCATTGGGGACTTCAAGGAAGCCGATTTTCTTTATAAAATTAATAATTTTTTTGCACATTTTCCACGCCAATCCCGATCAATCTTGTGCTATCGAGAGCAGAGTCCACATTCTCTGATCACCTAATCCTAGGAGGAGAAGGGTTCAAATTTCACTCATGACCAGGGATTTGGGGACTCCCCTCCCCTCCGATTTTGCAGAATTTTGATGCTATTTTCGTAGGCCAAAAATGTGAATTTTTTTTCTTTGTGTTTGTCGAGACGATTTACCGCCTTCCGCAGAGAGCAGAAAGTAGACTTTGGATTCCCTTGGTACCCTGGATAAAAGATCAAAAAATCCCCAAAAAATAAATTTTCGAAAAGCAATCATATAGGGTAAAGCATATGGAAAATTTGCTATAAAAATAAATCATTTCTGCCCCATTCACCACCAGCAGCAGATGGTAGGTACATTTTCTCCTTCGATCATGTTCTGGCTTGGCTATTTCCTTTACATGGCTTCACCCCAAAATATCACCATGCTAAAAGTGGTGAGAAAAATACTGTGTGTAACAAAATGTCGAAAGGACGAAATGTCCAAAAACAAATTATAGCATCTACGAATTAATTAAAAATATGGTAAAAATTAAGAGAAATTTAAAAAATTAAATAAAATAGATTTGAATCCTATCCGAGTGAAAAATAAGAGGCAGGACTAGGCGAGCCCAATGATAAGATTTCTAATAAAAATTAATAATCTTTCAGCACTCACCTATTGAACCGTGCAATTGCCTAAGCCCCCCACGGGAAAACGATAGATAGCCGGGTTTAGGCGATGTTTTGTCCTTTAGGCATTTTGTAACTCCCTTTGCGAGGTGATATTTTGGGTTGACACCCCTTTACACTGATTCCCTGATTTTTGTGAATTTTTTTCTCTAAATTTTTTTTGTTATTGAAAATTGGAAATTTTCTTGGCAGCCAAAGCGTACATGCAATACTTAAAGAATTTTCCATAGCACTACTGATCGATCGTTCGACCCCTATCCCAAGTTCGTTCCAATAAGACAGAGGAGCAAAAAATGCGAGAGAACATGGCACAGAGAAAAAGAGCATACCTATGCGTCTCTGGCGTGTAACTACAGAACAGCAGGGTCACGAAAGACCGAATTCCACATTTTCCGGTTTGTAATTTAGGTATACTGCGGCCGCCAGAGCGAGGCCGATTTAAATCCATTTTTGCGCTCGAGCGTGAACTTTGAAACGAAAAGTACAGTTTGGGTTATAACTTGGTTTAAACCAAACCTAGAGAAACGATAATGATGTCAAAAAATAGAGCTAATTATTTAGCTACAAAATGATCATAAGCCCATCCGAATTGGCCCAGTCTAAAAAAAGTTATGGCCAAAACAATCACTCGTATCGGCCAATTTACAAAAAGTGCTCGCACGGATGATTATTTTGACCGTAACTTTTTTTAGACTGGGCCATTTCGGATGGGCTTATGCTCATTTTGTAGCTAATAATTAGCTCTATTTTTTGACATCATGATCGTTTCTCTAGGTTTGGTTTAAACCGAGTTATAACCCAAACTGTACTTTTCGTTTCAAAGTTCACGCTCGAGCGCAAAAATGGATTTAAATCGGCCTCGCCCTGGCGGCCGCAGAATATTTTCGTTTTTTCAGTAATATTCATTTTTGAATGTTTCCTGCTAGCGAAAGTTTCCACTGGTGAAGAAAATTTTAGCCCTCCTTTCAATTGTGTTTTTTTTTTGTTTGTTTTGCACACATTTCCACGTGACCAATGATCAAGATCACGAGGCAACAACCCCATTGTGTTACCGCCCGCCTTCTTGGGCCCTTCCGCCGCCTCTGATCACACATTTTATTAGTGCAAACTTTGGGTCGTATCACGCGAAGGGTGTCCTCTGATCAGCGATCACCTGCTGCTGCTGATCAGATTGCCCCCTCGAATCGCACTTTTTTGAGTTTTATAAAGACATGTTATGTACAATTGGGGACACTCGAGTACCGCCATTAAAGTACCAATGGTGGCCATTAGAGTCCCACCCTACGTTATGTAGAGTATCGTTGGCCATTTAACCGTTGTTATGCACAACAGGGACATTCGAGTATCACCATTATGTATACGTCACTGATTGCCATCTGGGTACTCTAATGTCCCTTACTCTAATGTACTCGTGGCGGTACTCTCACTGATGGCCACCTAGGGACTCTAATGTCCAGTACTCTAGTGTACCCACGGCGGTACTCCCACTGATGGCCACCAGGGTACTCCAATGTCCCTTACACTCAAATGTACGCACTCTAATTATGGTCACCTGGGTACTCTAATGTCCCGTATTCTAATGTAACTCAACCGTACTCTCGGCGGTACTCTCACTGATGACCACGAGCAGAGAGAGTACTCCAATGTCCCTTACACTCTAATGTACGCACTCTCACTGATGGCCACCTGGGCACTCTAAGGTCCCGTGCTCCAATGTACACTCAAATGTGTTCGCGGCGGTACTCTCATTGATACCAGGGTGTCCCATACTACACCACGCCCCCTACTAATCATGGAGATCAATGATCGGAAAAACTCCGATCGATCATCACATTTTTTAATACTACAACATTATATTTCTTCCTAATCCACATGACGCGATCTGACGTGACATTACGCGATGTCCCTGATCACACCACCTCTCCCCTAAGAGGACTTTTTTCAAAATGGGTGTGGTGTCTTCTTCGCCAAATCCCCATCTCTCTCCTACATCCGGATCCCGTTTGTCATCACCGCATTTCCGGCGCTTTTAGAAGGGCCTTGAAAACAATTAACCGTGGGTCCTTTGGGACTTTTGGAAAACGACAATTGTCCCCTCCCTAAAACATTTTATGATCATTAGGACTTTTGGGAGGACGAAAGAACATTTTTTCGAGAGAAAAAAAGACGAAACATCTATTTTGAATCGATGGGTCCCATGTTTCATGGGTCCCCAAAATTCAGGTCCTACATCTCCCGCTGCTTATCGCGATGCACTTTCTTATGGCCATTTTCCAAAAAAATAATAAATAAAAGTGTCCGAAACCGAACCTACCTTAGACCTGTTTTTCTACACAAAAATACTAATAAAATTACGAAATTAAAAAAATATATATATACAATATACATATCCCTAGATCCATCCTCTCTCTGCTGCTCTGGGCCAATTGATTTTCCAAGGCCATAATATCCGCAATTTCGGGTTTTTATCCCCTCTCCGTGAAGCACTTCTTATGGCCGTAAGTAGAAGCATATAAAAATTTTTGATACTAAATTTTTAATTAAAACTTTTTAAATTGGCCTTTCCCATGTGCTTTTTGCCCCTCTGGGAACCCATCAGTGTTCCTCCTCTGTTGCTGCTCTTGACCAATTGATTTTTTCAAGGCCATAATATCCGCAATAGCTCCGGTTTTTAGCCCCTCTCATCAGAGGCACCTTCATATAAAAAGTTTTGGCAAAAATTTTTAATTAAAATTTTAAAATTGGCCCTTTCCATGTGCTTTTTGCCCCTGAGGGGGGAACCCATCAGTGTTCCTCCCTCCTCTGCTTCTCCTCCTCCTCTTGGCCAATTGATTGTTCAAGGCCATAAATCCGCATTTTCGTATTTTTACATATCCCCTCTCTCATCAGACAGTCTAGAAAATAATTTTTTGAGAAAATTTTAATTAAAATTTTTTTTTAAAATTGGCCCCCTCGGGGAGAACACCCCTCCGATGAGGTGTTCGTTCCTCTCTCTGCTCTTCGCGGCTCTTGGCCAATTGATTTTTTTCCTACATTCTATGTATG
>LDKF01000399.1:16675-29643 GCA_001026735.1 Rotylenchulus reniformis | reverse complement strand
TTTTTGAATTTTTAAAGGTTTTCAAATGCCATTTTTGAAACCAAAATTATCTATCCATTTCAATTCGTCTTATAAATTTAAAAAAAAAATACAAAAATTTCATCTACATTATAGGCACGCAGCAAAGAAAAAATTTTCGGGTCGCCGGAGAAAATTTTAGGCAAAATTTTTCCTTTTCCACTAGCCCTGAAAATTTTGAATTTTCCAATTTGAAAGAGGACTTGCCCGCATGTCTTAAAAAATTATTTTCAACATTTTTTCCGCCACTACCTTTAGCCTTCCCCAGGCCTGGTTTTCAAAAAGTTCAGAACCACCCCTGTCAGAACCTATATTCCCCATGCACACCCTGTAGGATTAAAATTCAAAAAATTTCGTTGGCCTAGGGTTTTCCCGAAATTTACAAGGCTAAACCCAATGAGGCCTGTTGAATTTTTCTGGAATTCAAAGCCTATAAAAATTTTCCGAGGCTCTATAGGCCTGTGAATGTTCAAAACCTTATAAACCTGTGAATTTTTCCCCGAAAAATTCTGCAACTTATAAAAAATTCCCGAATATATTCCCTCCTGCTGAGGGCGGAAATTTGGGTCAAGCCCTCCTTAATGATGGCCCAAAATGGCACACAAGTCCCTGGAGGACCCTCGAAAAGTCCATTTCGGATGTGCCATCCCTCCCCCTCAACATGGACGACATCCATCATCGACGGCATCGGCACAGGGGAACAACACAAACACGAAAGTGCCAAATTCGGCCCATCCCCGCCGGTCCAAAGATTGAATTGAACAGAATTGGGGTTTTTCGCAACGAATTGCCTGAATCTCATCATTTTTGAATTTTTTCCAAAAATTTTCAATATTTTTGCATTTTCTAATACCTACATTTTCCTAGAAGTTTTTGGTAATATTTTATAGCAAAAAATAATAAATTTCTTGAGAGGATTCGAACCTCCGCTCTCCCTCCTGCCGAATTACGTCACTATCCACTCGGCCACCATCGAATTACAACAGGGATCCTCTAAGGAAAATTCCCATTTTCTCTGGAATTTGTGTACAATTCTATCCCGGGTAATTTTGGTACCAGAAATGTTAAACAATTTTTCTTATCCCTAGTAGAGGGTGTAGTGAAAAATTTCATCAACAAAAGATTCTGAAAATCGGGACCCAGACCGTAAGTTTCTCATTTCTTTGACTTCTCTGATCCTCTAAACTAATTATTTCTCTCTTTTTTTCTCTCTCTCACTCTTCTTCCAACACGCTCTCTACCCATTTTCCCACTCTCTGCCCTCTTATCATCCACCAGACAATTCGCTTCGCCATCCGCATGACATTTAAATTTGAATTTGTGCTTTTCCGGCGGCGGATTTGGCGAACACACATGCTTCTCCCCCATCAAGCGGATTATGGGGAGGGGGGGGGATGAGGGGATTATGCAAATCGCGTGACCAAAAGCCATAAAGCGCCTTCGACGTCATCATCCAACGCGGATGGACTCTCTCTGCCCTCCCCCCGTACTTCGGGTAGAGAGGGTACCCGTACTTTTCGACGGGGTCCAAAATTTGGGGACCATTGTTTGCTATGTCCGGAAGACTTTGTCTTTCAAAGTTCCTCATCGCCTTAGTGACGAGATTTGTTATGGCTAAATTGGCCAAAAAAAATTTTTTTGTCAATGCCCATGAAAATTTTCAAATCCAAAGATACTGAGATTTATGAGGCCGAAGGTTGAAAATTTTTAAAAATTTGGTCTGTGAAATTTGAAAAATTTGGTCTGTGAAAATTTTTAAAATCAGCTACGGAATTTTTGAAACCCTGAGAAAACCAAGGCCTCTGAAAAATCTTTGAAAAACCCGACGCCCCTGTGAAGGTCTCTAAATCCGGCTTGTAAATTTTTCCCCAAAAAACCTGAAAGCTAGAAGCCTACGAAAACTTTGAAAAATTCTCGGCCTCTCTAGTGGATTTTTGACTGGATTCCAAAGTCCAATCCGCTTAGAGTGCACACATTTTTCCTCGTCTTCAATATTTTTTTTGCAAATTGAAAAAAAAAAATTTTCTCGCGATTTTCGTGAAATTTTAATTTTTCAAAAAAATTTTCCCAGCAATTTTCAGCCAAATTTCTACCAAAAATGCACACGAATCCCCTGCTGCGCGAGGCGCGTTCCTCCCCGTACATTGGTGCGAGCGCACCTGCAGCAGCCGCGCGCACTGGTGGCGTGCCGCCTGAATGTTCCGCAACTGCAACCGGAGCCAGCCTGCACGCCGCGGTCAGCGAGCAGCATTTTGAACGTGTGAGTGAAAGGGTGGGTGGTTGGATTCAAATAGGAATTTTGGCGCCAATTTGCTTTATGCGAAATTTCAAACAATTTTTTCCCAATCAATGGGGGAGTAGTTAGGGGGGGGGGTAGGGCAAACCCAAAAATCTGAACCAAATCCATGAAATCAGAAAAAGAATATTTTTTATAGTAAACTTTAAATAGTCAAAAAAATATTTCAATAAGTATGCATCAGCTCGCAAAAAAAAATTTTTTTTAAATTTTATACCCTCATGAACATGTTGATGTCATTTTTGTAAAAAAATTTTTGTTTTTTTCCGCGGAGGGGGTTGGTTGGCCGAGCAGGTAATGATTTAGTTTGAGGGGTCTTGGAGCGGAGGTTTGAATCCCCGCCGGAGAAATTTACATATTTTCTTTTGGCACTCCTTCAGTTTGTGCCTCCATTTTTTCGTTATTCTCAATGGGGTATGATTGGCTGAGTGGATAATGATTTAGTTTGAAAGGTCTTAGGGCGGAGGTTCAAACCCTCTCTGAGGAAATTAATTTTTTCTGGAGGAGAATGGGTGGCCAAGTGGATAATGATTTATTTTGAAGGGTTCTTAGGGCGGAGGTTCGGATCCTCATCAGGGAAAATTATTTTTCCATTTCTCTCCGATCACTTTTTGGCACCAAAACTTCAATCAAAAAAATTTTGGCGCCTTTTTAAAATTTGAACATTTTTGCAGCTCAAGGAGTTGGTGAAGTTCAGCACCGGATGCACTTCCTCCACATCCCTGATCGCGGGCCTGCAATTTTGCACTGATGAGGCCGACACGGACACGCTGCGCAAATGGGCACAGATTTGTGAAGAAAGTGGGTGGGCTAAAAATTTTCGCAAAATTTTTCAAAAAAAAACACACACCAAAAACAGCCTTGACAAAGCAGAAAATTTCTTTCGAATGACCTCAATAACATCTTGTGTTAGAGATCAAAATTTCGGGTTTTTCGGAGAGAGAGCTGGGTGGCCGAGTAATGATGTAGTCTCGCATAAGAATGAGGGCGGGGGTTCGATTCCTCTCGCGGGAAATTCATTTTTGTAACTTTTTAAGGCCTTTAATGACTTAAGGCGAAGTATCCAGCATCCAGCCTAAAAACTATCCTTTATTGGTTGAAAATCTGAGTTTTCCGGCGGGGCGGGAACTTGGGTGGCCGAGTGTGTAATGGCGCAATATCGCAGAAGAGTAGAGCGAAGGTTCGACTCCCTTCGCGAGAAATTAATTTTTTATACCATTTTGAGTTTTTTATGACTTTGGGCAAGATTCCTGCCAAAAAATCGATTTTGCGTCAAAATTTTCCGAAGGGAAGCCTGGGTGGCCGAGTGGTTAATGGTGTAGTCTTGGCAGGAAGGAGAATGGAGGTTCGATTCCTCTCGCGGGAAATTTAATTTTTTATAGCCTTTTAGCTCCTTTAATGACTCTGGGCAAGCATATTCTAGGATTATGCGCCAAAAACTACCCTTAAATGGGCTTCCAAATCAAAATCTTGAAAATTCTAAAATAATTAATTTCACCATGGAAGAATCGAACTTGGTCCCTATAGTACATGTGTGAAGCAAGCTGTTAGACCACTGAGCCACACGTTTCCCCCTCATTTTACAGGGAAAGCCAAGGCGGAAAGTGTGTCAGATCTGACGGCAGTGGAGGCGGCGGAGCTGGTGGGCGAGGTGCTGCTGGACAACAGCAGGCATCCGGAGACCACCGAAAGTTGCGTGTCCATCGCGTCGGTGGCCGCAACCGCCGGAAGGTCCAAAAAAATCGAGAAAAAAATTCGAAAATTCTCTAAAAAACACGAGGGCATCTTCCTTCTCTAGAATCGCAAATTTTTCAAAAATTTTCAGGGATGTTGCACAAAGTATATACATCTTAGAAATTGAACATTGTCGAAATCCACCCTGTAAAGACACCGATTTTGGCCGAAAAATGCCCCAAAAATGTGAAAAACCTAATATGAAATTTTTTAATTTAAAAAATTCGAGGAAACCAATGCCTTTCAAAGAGCCAGTGGCCCCCTATGACTTTGAAAATTTTTGAGGCTGTGAAATTTTTTTTGAAAATCAGAGGTGGTTGGGGTATTATAGTGGGCCGACCCCTTTAAAATAAGAAAAAAAATTTCCATAAATGAAATTGGACAAGGCATAGGAAAATTATTTAGTCTTTAAGTTGGGGGACATTGTGTTTGAAAAAAGTTTCGCTAAAATTTCCAAAAAAAAATTTTTTTTCAGCGCCAGCCCCACCCTTGTGGAGACCACCAATCTGCTCTCGGCCGGGAAACAGCACTGTTCCGAGACAAATCTGAGCGGTCACCAGCAGGAGGGTTGGAAGCACAGGGACAACGGCTTCAAAGTGCTCGGTAAGAAATTTTTTTTTAGAAATTTTCCATAGAAAAATTCCAAGGTACGTGTGTTGTTTAGATCCGCATTTTTCCGAAAAATTTCGAGAATTTTTCCATATCATACGTCCACCTAGCTTGTAGAGCAGAAATTTCTGCATCAAGTAGCACCAGAAAATCGGAGAAAATCCGGGTTTTCGGAAGCGAAACCTGGGTAGCCGAGTTGGTAGTGGCATAGTCTTGCTGAGAAGAGGGGATGGTTCGATTCCCTTTGGAGGAAATTAGTTTTTTGCGCCCCCTTTTGAGGATTTCATACCTTCTAAATCATCAAATCAGGAGCCTAAAAAAATTCGGAAAAAATTCTCAAGAGTCCCCAGGAATTTCATAAAAATTGGGGAAAATTTTTCGGAAAAAATCCTTTAAATCCCTCTACATCAACAGAAAAGTGCTGTTCCGTGGAGCTGTCGCCTGCCAAAGTGATGATTCCGCCGTCGCGGTTGGCCCGTACGAAGGTAGAAAAAAATTTCGAAAAATTTTTTTTTCGAAAACCCTAAAACCCCGCGAAAAAATTTTTTCCCAGGAGATGCCCAATATAGCAGACGTGGACGACAACGAAGGCATTTCGGAGGAATGACAATGAAATTCTGGATTGCTCATACACACAAATAATAATTTTTATTTAATATTTTTATTTTATTCGATGCATAGTTTTTTACATTTTGAAATATTGAAATAAATGGAAATTTCGATTTTTTAGCATTAAGAAGGCTCGAAATTAAAAAAAACAAAAAATTGGCCAAAATTTGTAGGTTGTTTGGGGAAGTGAAGATTTTTTGAAAACAGGCCTGTGAAAATTGGTAGAAATCGCAGGCCTGCGAAAATTTTTGAAAAAACCAAGACCTGCGGAAATTTTGGAAAAACTGATTCCCTTGAAAAAATTTTGATACCCCGGGGCCTGTGAAATTTTTTTGAAACAGCCAAGGCCTGTGAAAATTTTTGAAAAACTGATCCTTGAAAAAATTTTGATATCCCGAGGCCTGTGAAAATTTTTTGAAACAGCCAAGGCCTGCGATTTTTTTTGAAAACCCTGAGACTTTATGAAATTTTTTAACCCCTTGATGTGTGAAAATTTTTACCCTAAAAAATTTTGGCCCAATGCAAAAAATACTCCAAAAATGTTCAAATGACGGAGTGGGGCCTCTGCCGCAGGTACTGCTCCAGCTCTGGCAGCGTGCGCACGCGATGCATGCACACACGCAGTGCGGGGTACTTGCGCAGGGCATGCGGCTCGACGTTGCGCAGGGTGCACAAGTACTCCTCCAGGAAGAAATCCTGTGTGGGGAAACTTGAATTTTCGGGAAATTTTGGAAGAAAAAATTCAGAAAATTCCAAAAGGACAAAAATTTATTCTACAGGCATTGATTTACGGTCAAAATGCCCGAAATTTTTTTTAAAAAGGCCTGAAAAGCTCAAGGCATTACCATTTTTTTTTAGTAAGCCAGGGATCTGTGAATTTTTTTTTTGAAAAACCGTAGCATTCGAACTTATTGAAAACCTGCGGCCTGTGATGATTTTTTATATGCAAGGAACCTGTAAACATTTTTTGAAAATTCCGCGGTATTTGAAATTGTTGCAAAAGGTGCCTTATGAAAATTTTTAGAAATGCCGGAAATTTTCCAAAATAAGGCGGAAGGAAGCTGCCCCGACCTAGGCCTATATAAATTTTTAAATGAACAAAAATCTCTTTAGTCAAGCCTTTTGAGTGGATAGAAATTTTTTCAATATATTTTGAATATTTTCCGGCGTTTCGACATTCCGGTGTTTTGTAGAAAATCGTCAAAAAATTTTCGAAAATTTTCCCACCGCCCAGGTGGGCTTGTTCCCAGGTGCCAAGAAGCTGCCCCCGCTCTCCTCAATCCGCCTCTCGAATAGTGGCAAGTACTTGCGCACCGCCGGCAAATACTGGGCCTTGCGCAGGGCTTGCTAAAATTTCGGGAAAATTGAAAATTTTATGATTTTCCGAAATTTCTCTATTTTTTCTGTTAATGGAATTTTTTCCTCAATTTTCCCCCAATTTTTTGGCGCTTTCGAATGAATTTTCCTGGAAATTTTTTCAAAAAGTCGTTTTAGATTTTTTATCGATTTTTTAAAAATTTTAAAAACTGTCTTAGGTCCGATTTTTCAAAAAAAAACAATCCAGCAAAAAGCTTAGGCCATGAAGTTGTAGATCTGCGTCAAATGACAACAAAATCAGCTCCTAGACTTGGGCTTGAAAATCCGGAGAAAATCCGAGTTTTCCGGAGAGGAATCTGGGTGGCCAAGTGGGTATCGGTGTAGTCTGGCAGGAGGAAGAGCGGTGGTTCGAATCCCCGCGAGGGAAACCAATTTTTTGATGCCGCTTAAGAGTGTTAATGGCATTGAGCCAAACTATACAGCCAAAAACGGAGAGATATGGAAAAAAATTCCGAACTTAAACTACATGAAAACCTTTCAGGAATCGAACCTGGCCCTATAACGTGTGTGTGGAGCTAGCGCTTGGACCACTGAGCCATACCATTCCCCCCCCCATACCATTCCATTTTAAATTAGGTATGTAGAAAGGCCAAGGACCCTTTGCACACTAAAATTGTCCCGGAAGATGGAATTTTTCGGATTTTTTTTTTTTGGAAAATCAATAACTTGAGTTTCAACAGTATGAATTGGAGGAAATTTCGTTAAGAAATTTACAAAAAAAATTTACCCTCTTCCCTCTGCAAAAACCCACCGCGGTGCTAATGTAGGTGACCAAAAATTAATTTCCATCAAGGAGATTCGAACCTCCTGCACCTTCCGCCTGCTAAAAAGACAACACCATTACCCACTCTTCCATCCAGGTTCCCCTTCAGAAAATTTGATTTTTTCCATATTTTCAGATCTAACCACCCTTAAAAAGGCCCAAAAAATTAATTCCCTTCGAGGAGATTCGAACCTTCACCCAATAGCCCCGCCAGTCTAAAGCATTATCCACTCGGCCATTGAGGGGTTGTAAAAATTTTTTTTGTACCCTGTCCCCATCTCGGAAGCCGACTGCTGTGCCAATGTAGGTGGCCAAATCGTTGGACATGTCCTTAAGCAAGTCCACCATCTCGTCCAGCCTGGCACGTTCCAAGTCTGTGCTGGCGTCCAGGCCTGCGGATTTTCACAGAAAAATTAGGGGTTATAAAAACTCGGAAGTTTTCAAAAATCTTGTAGGCCAATTTTTTTTGTAAAGATATAAATTCGAAAAGGGAAAATTCACAAAATGGAGGCGAAATTTCCCAATCCCTTCTCCCTCCCTCTGAACAAAAAACTTAGGGCCCTGATTTTCATGAACTAGGCCTGCGAAATTTTTTGAAAAATTCCGAAGAGCCTTAGGCTTGTGAAAACGAAAAAATCTTAAATCCTATGAAAATTGTTCAACAAATCCCCGATTGTAGAAATCTGTAAATCTTTGAAAAAATCCTTTGTAGAGGCCAAAACGGCTCGTTCCAGCTGGGCCACAGTAGGAAACGGCAAAATTTATTATGAAAAATTTAGGCTACGAAAACGCTAAAATTTCCCCAACGGTAAGAACCCGGAACCCGTACCAAATTTTTTGCCCAAATATCTGCCGATGGCGGCACTTTGCGCGAAGGTCCGACCGTTGATGGTGAGCTCGGGTAGTTTGCCGAATTTTGTGGCTAAAAAAATTAATTTTCCGAGAGAAGATTCGAACCATCGCTCTACTCCTCAACTAGACCACACCATTAGTCACTTATTAGCCCCAGCCATCACCTCCTCCAAAACTTCAGATTTTTCCGGATTTCAACAAAACAATGCCTCAAAAACCTTCTTCTAGGTGCATTTTTGGCATAGAATCTGATTTTTTGGCAGATTTTTAATTAAATGCCTTAGAATGGCATAAAGAATTTCCCTTGAGGGGGGGGAATCGAACCATCGCCCTACCCCCTCTGTACTGCTATACCACTACCACTCGGCCACCCAGGTCCTCTACGAAAAACTCGAATTTTCTGCCGATTTTTCACTACATCAACATGCATTCTTGGTATCATTGGACGAGAAAGGTTGTCTCGATCTCGAAATCCGCTGTAAAGCTCTGCAGAAAACTGCAAAAATAGGCCCTTACCGGCCTGCAGGTCTGGCCACTGATCCTGCCGGATGCGTACATCTTCAAAGGGCACGCCTGCGTAGCGGAATATCATGCGGATAGGCTCGCCCAGGCCGCGGATGTCGAAGTAGCGCAGGCGGTAGGTGGCCTTGCGCGGGTCGCTGACGTCCGCTGCTGACGCACCTGCAGCAGATGCCGCACCATCCCTTGGAAGAGTATACGGTAGTGGGTCTGAGCAACACAATAGATTACGGTAATGCAGGCGCGTCAATGGACTACGATAGACCGATGAGCGGCCCCGGCAGGTTACGGTAACGCACGCGGCGAGCGGACGCGTCGCACTGCAGTCCAATTTGTAATAATTGGAGTGACGCATGCGTACAACTGGCATTGCGCGCCCCATTACGGTAATGCAAGCGTCATCGGGTCATTATTAGGCGAGTTGACGCGTCGCACTGCAGTCCAATTTGCTGTAGATAAGGTAATGAACACGATAGGCCGTGAGCGACGTCAAGGATACGGTAACGCACGCCGCTGTGGTTAAACGCACGCGAGTGCATGCGCGCAGTAAAATAATACGGTGCCCCAAAAAAGTCTTAGGACAACTATTTTTTGTTTTTGTTTCTGTTCGATTTCAGCCGATTCTTCCGGCCTTAAAAAATAGCTTAAGCAAAAAATCTCTTGACATGTTTCCGCATTTCTCGAAAAATTCTACTTAAACCGGTTTTTGAACCGGTTTAAAAACCATGCCATTTGTCAAATCGGTGGAAAATATTTTTAAAAATCTGCTGATAATTTTATATGATAGCCCTTTAAATTCTGAACGAGGCGCAAAAAACCGCATCTAAAAATATGCATTTTGTACTTGATGAGTTACGGTTTTTTGAAAATTGCGAAAAACGGTTTAAAATGCAGAAAGCACCAAAAATGAACGTTTTTCGCAATTTTCAAAAAACCGTAACTCAGCACCAAATGCATATTTTTTTTATTTCAAAATCGCTGAAAATTCGTTAGTGCTAAAAATCCTTAAGAAATTATGTATTAGTACTGATAAAAGTACACAATTGATCACGGAACGGGTGCACTGCTTAGTAAAGTCTGTTGGGCTAAGCCAGGTCGCACTCAAAATCCTAAGTCTAGCAAAGTCGCGAAGAAAAGAAAAAATTTTTCGCTATTGGCTGTTTTTTGAAAGCCAAGTGAGTTCTTTCCCGATATTGCTTCTCTGTTTTTGAGAGAGCACCGGGAGCGCCAAAATGTACTCGTCCTAATTCCTAAAATGAGAATGAATTCAAAACGCCCTAGCTGGAATTACGATTTGGGAAAAACGGGATTGTGATTTTCGGGAACTGAAATGATTCCGAATGAATGCAAATCAATAAATATACTTTGTTCTTTCGAACTAGTAATCTCCAAAATATTTCAAGAAAGATAGGAAGATAGTTTATTTTCCACAATTAAAAAATGAGAGTGAAAAGAAGTGTGTTGTGTCTGCAAAAAGAAAACATATTTAAAGGGGACGAAAATTGATCACACGTGCAAAAACATTCGTGGTGGAAAATTATGAAAAAGGGGTGGGAAATTCAACAAAGCGTCGGCAGCGTCCAACACCGGTTCAAAAACCGGTTTAAGTAGAATTTTTCGAGAAATGCGGAAAGATGTCAAGTGATTTTTTGCTTAAGCTATTTTTTAAGGCCGGAAGAATCGGCTGAAATCGAACAGAAATAAAAAAACAAAAAATAGTTGTCCTAAGACTTTTTTGGGGCACCGTAAAATAGAATAGAATAATGAGTTTGGAACACTGACACATCCGCACAGTGTCCGGATTTGCGCGTGCATGCGCGCGAGAATCCGCTGTGCGCGAGGAATGCGCACGCGTCAATGGGTTACGGTAACGCACGCGGCTGCTGATTGGCCGATGATATGAAACGCGTCATAGATGCGATACATAGTAGTAAGGGGCGGAGTGACGCATGCGCGCAATGGTCAAACAACGGGGACCGTTGAGATGTTTAACGCACGTGTCCAATATACGCTACGCGCTCTTTCTCTTGACGCACGCGTCATGGCCTTACTTCGTTGCTGACTGCATGCAACACAGCGCCTGCAGCCAGCCTGCAACAGCATCCTCTTCTTCCGCTCGCGCGTCCTTTGGCGTTGTGCTTGCGTTGTTGACTGTAGCAGCAGATGAGGCGATCATGATCAAAATCAATGGAAGTGATCAACAGCTGCTGATCATTGCCCAAGTGATCAGGATCAATGTGTGCCTTTGGAGACTACAAATTTTCGCAAATTTTTTCGAAAACTAGGTCTTTTCAGGGCCTATAACTCGGCTCAAATGCAGCCTAGTGCCAACGAATTTGTTCTCAAGGTAGAGCCCAAAATTTGCTACAAAATGAGCCTAAGCTCATCCGGATTGATCCATTACGAAAAAAAAGTTATGGCCAAAATACCGCCGTTATTTTGGCCAAATTTCCAAAAAAAAATGACGATGGTATTTTGGCCATAACTTTTTTCACAATGAACCAATCGGATTGATTTTTAGCTCATTTTGTAGCAAATTTTGTGCTCTATCTAGTGTGACACCAAATTCATTTCTCTAAATTGCACTTGAACAAAGTTACAGGCCCTTGGACCAAATTTTCTGTGGCCTCGGAAAGTCCTTTAAGTTTTACATTGATTCAAGGTCCGAGGAAACAGCTTTTGGTCCTTCTCTGCAGGGCTTCAAAATGGACTCATCATCAATGATTCACAAATTTTTTGGGGGTTTCTGCTGCTGTCAACCAGAAATGACACCATGGAGATGGTTCAACTGTTTCCTGTTTGAATTTCTAATGGGCAATTGGTTTGGTGGATTCAAATTTGGCATTTGCTTTGGCATTTTGTTCCCTGTGAAAAATGTAAAGATCAATTTTTTACAAGCCTCTTTTTATTTTTCTCCGCTGGAATGGAAGAAAGGAGCTAAAAGAAAAACAGGCGCGTATTTATAGGGCTTTCTTCTTTTTTACGCCTACGCAAAAAATAAAAACAAATTTTTTTTTCTGCTAGAGTTCGATTTGCATAGAAAATCAAATTCAGAATGAATTGATTTTTTTTTGTTTCTACTAGTTGCATTTTAAATAATCTTTTTTGAAAATTTTTTTATCCATATTTTCCATCAGCAGGGGGCAGCCAAGAGGGGCTGACCGGCCTAACCTCCCCTGAAACCTTCTTTTGCCACCCCCCCCCAAACTCTCGAAAGAAAATTGAGAAAATTAGTTTTTTTTAGAAAATCGTATAAAAATTGTCAAATTTCTTATTATGAGAAGAAAGGCTCAAAAATACAATTTTTCTATCGGGACCGCCGGGCACCTCTTAATATTCTTTAAACAAAAATAACGGCGCTAGTTTAAAAGTTGGCGGTTTTGGGACTCTAAATTTTTTTGAGTCTCGGGACTCAAATTCATTTTATTTTCATTGTTAATAATATTTTATTGATAAACATTGTAATTTTCACACAACAGCTTAACATCGAATAATGTTGTCCTTTTGCCCTTGCATTCTGTCTAAAAAGAAAAAAAATCTGCCAGTATGAAATACTGGCGGCACAGAAATCTTTTTTTTAAACACTCATGTTCTTATTACAGCCACTGCAGAATAATGCATTTTTAATGAGTTTAAGATGTGCTAATAGTTGTTAGAAGAGCCCTGCTGTACAGCGGGACTCTGTTTTGTTTGGGCACCAGATCTTTGGGTTAGAATCCGAGAGTACCGAACCTGGTTTCCGGGCCAGATATTTAAAACCGGAATTTCCAAAAAATACAGGGTTCAGGGGCAGAGAGCAGGCCCGTAGCCAGGGGCGGTTCTAGGATTTTGGCTTGGAGGGGGTACCCATGTCCAGGGGCTTGGAGGGGGTACGCATGCTGAGGGAAATTTTGAAATGTCCATTTTTAGGGGTTTTTTTTGGGGTGAAAAGTCAGTTTTTAAGGGTGTATTTTTCATTTTTCTCTAAAAATTAGCAATTTTTCTGCAATTTTAGCAATTTTGAGGGGTCCGGCGGTTCCGATAGGGGCCGCCGGGAGAAAATTTTGAGATTTTAGACCAATTTCTTAAGAAAATTGGTCAATTTTTCTTCCTCTTTTTCGATTTTTCCCCCTTTTCCTCCCCCGACTCCCCGAAAAATTTTTATATTTGGGGGCTTGGGGGGGGGGTACGTACCCCCTCGTACCCCCCCCC